>LNAC01000102.1:2759385-2830444 GCA_002007465.1 Ailurus styani | reverse complement strand
AGGGGGGGAGGGGGAGGGAGATGGAAAAAGGGAAAGGGAGGAAGGGAAAGGGAAAAGGGGAAAGGGGAAAGGGAAAGGAAAGTAAAGAAAAGAAAAAGAAAGTGTAGAACCTGGAAAAGAAGAAAATTAAAGAAAAACTGGCATTCTATTTTTAATCCTCCAAATTAAGTCAGTGCTAAACCTTCTCTCTTGTGAGTTTAAAATGCATAATATGTAGGATATGAGTATCATTTATTATCAAACCAAGACACTTTTGAGAGTGAAAAGGAATGTTTTAATAATCACCCTAGGATTATCCCAGGCAAAACAGAAAATGTGTTTACCCTCAAAATACATTTTTCTTTTCAAAACCTTAATTTAGTCCCCTTGTTATGAAATACTGTAAAACTGATGAAAAAGGTCCTAGAAAATATTACAAGATCGTATTGTTTTCTTTCCTTATTTTTTTAATTTTTCATGAATTGGCAACCTTTGCTTTCTTAACATTTTGTTGTTGTTGTTGTTCTTGGACCACTTCTTATAATGTTTAAATGCATAAAATGTGTAAAATTATAAAGAAAGCTAGTTATTTTGAGATGCAGGCATTAAAATATTAGAAAATAAATTTAGTATAGTAATATATGTGCTGCATTATTAAAGCACAACACTGGAAGATCTAGTGCGTAGCCTAGTATAATTTTGAAGTAGTTGTAAGTGTAACAGTGTTTTCAGTTTTATGTTACAGAAAAATATTATTTCAATTGGTAACAAAATCACAGCTATAAATAATATTATCAAAATATGTTGTCTCAATTATAAAGAAAACAACCTAGCTTTCAATTAAAAATTACTGAAAATATGCATTTCTTTCCTTTCAAATTCAACTACTAAATGAGTAAACACAAGTTAAGGACACTCAGCTCAGGATAACTGCAAGAGAGCTAAAATGGTAAAAGGAACTATTTTCCCAACCAGGTTCTAACAATTGTAATGGCCTTATAATTTAACTTTTCTATAATTCGTATCTTTGCTTTTCAGAATCACAGAAAAATAAGCAAAAATTACATGTACATGAATTTTCTCTAATACTTTACTAAGATATCAGACTTACAGCAGTCTTTGAGAATTGTATAACTCTGGAAATTAATTATCAAAATTGCCCAAATAACTTGTCACCTCTTGTTCTTAGAGATAGTACTCCTTATTTACTATACTGCAATGGATACACTTTTTCTTATTCTTTGTCTTAATAAGCTATAACTATTACCTGTTAATCACAAGTAAAAGAGACGTAATAAATCAGTTAAAAATGTTTTTAAAAAAGCAGTTAATAATAGAACTCAGATCTATATCAATCACTGCTTCAATTCTTTCAAAATATGGCACAGTTCTCTGAATTTAAGTGACACGTGTTAAACTTTGCTCTAATTAGTGAAGCTGAACCATTTAAGTCAAATGGTGATGAACTACAATGGATCAACTTTGGAAAAGGTCACCTTTCAAATAAAAGTACCCTGGCACTTCTAGTAGGATTTCTTTAAGGTCAAAGATGCTCTGGCTTATTTTCAGAAATGTTTTCAATACAATTAAGAGATGGACAGATTTTTTCACCTAATAAATTTTCTGTTTGTTTTCAAATACAAATTAAACCTCTTCGGTCTATCAGCTTTTTAAGAAATATAATGAAAATTTACTTGAATGATTCTTTACACATTGCAATGAGTGGAGAAGTAATTAAACTGCATATCCTTTGCCTAACTATACAGGGCAAATAGGAGAAGAAGATTGTGGGCCAAAACAAATACATGAACAAACAAATGTTTCCTAGATGAAAAGAATGTATGTGGTAGTATCTAGCTTATAACGCCCTCTTTCAAACTAGCTTCAATATATGCTACATACATGGAAAGGTAAAAATCAAAAGAAGGCAACAACAAAAATACATTGACTACTAATCACTGCTTCTCAAGAATCTAGAAAACTGCGTAGAAAACTTTTCCTCTATGCAGCCAATGGAACAAATTGAAAACCCTACTTTTGGCCAAAGTGCCCTATGTTATTAGAAAAAGAAAACTGCTTATTTAATGGAAAGTAGAATATGTCTTTTTCTTTTGCCTCNTGCAGCCAATGGAACAAATTGAAAACCCTACTTTTGGCCAAAGTGCCCTATGTTATTAGAAACAGAAAACTGCTTATTTAATGGAAAGTAGAATATGTCTTTTTCTTTTGCCTCTTTTTTTTTTAAAGATTTTATTTATTTATTTGACATAGAGAGAGAGAGAGATCACAAGTAGGCAGAGAGGCAGGCAGAGAGAGAGGAGGAAGCAGGCTCCCTGCTGAGCAGAGCCCGATGTGGGCCTCAATCTCAGGACCCTGAGATCATGACCTGAGACAAAGGCAGAGGCTTTAACCCACTGAGCCACCCAGGCGCCCTTTCTTTTGCCTCTTATTAGTGGGTTTGGCCACATAAGCTTTTTACCAACAAGTTAGCTTTCAATTTTTTTTTTTTTTTTAAGAATTTAGAGGGCTATTCAACCTCTGCTGGCCCAGATCAGAAGCCATCAACCCCTGTTCAGTCTAAGGAATTTACTGCATGATCAACACAACCACAGGGAAATCAGAGAAACAGCTGGTGCTCAGGAAGGTGCTTGGGATTCAAAGAGCAACAAGACCACCTTTCCATCTCTGTCTCTTGATTCTCTTTGCTTATCATGTTTCTTCTTTTAGACTGGCATCATCCCAAAGGTAGATCTAATGTCTGGAAACATAAGACTTGGCACTTCCATAGTTTATGATTCACATTTTTGCCACCAGATGATTTAACAGTATCCTTTGACACAGTTCAAGCCCAACATTTTCCGAGGAAGGCTCAGGTTAGCCTAGCTTTGGTCTGGAACCAATTGCACGCAAATCAATTCTAGCCACCTAAACAAAGCTCCACAAATGACATCTCTCTCAGGAAGACATGGTTCAAGTGTAGAAAGAAGCAGTTGCCAAAAATAAGAGGTTGCCCTTAAATAGGTGAACAGTGCTTCAGAAGATAATACATGCCCACTGCAATGTAAAAATAATGATTTAATAGTGGTAATTTGGGATTTTTTAAAAAGCAGACTATTATATATTATCAAAAATCAGGAGAAGGGAATAGGAGCATAAAGGTCTACCAACTTTTATTATACATCATGAAGTAAATAAAAAATTAATTAAAATAATATAGGTCAAGGCTATTTAAAAATAAAAAACTAATAGAAAACTAATAAAAAATAATAAAAACTAAGATAGTTTTTAATAAACTAAGTTCTATTTACAACTCTGTTGCTTATAAGAGACAGAACTATAATAAAATAAATGTTAAATGAAATGACAGAGATTTATCAAACGCATTTCAACATAAAGAAAGCAAAAGTAGGAAAACTATTTTAGAAAAAGTAGAATTCAAGAGAAAATAAGTTAAATAGTTGAATAGATTTTAGAGTGATTGTATACCATACAAAGGTAGAATTCATCATATAACAATTTAAGGAAACTTATATACCAAATAAAAATGCATCAAATGATGTACAGTAAAAACTCTTAGAAAACAAAAAAGATATTAATCGAAACAGTGAGAAATTTAACTATTCCTCAATAAACCTTTGGCATAATATACATATAATAAAGATATAAAAAATATAAATAATATGGTAAACTTGGAAAAAATAGAGTAAACTTGGAAATTTGTATTCTACAATACTAAAACTTTGCAAGTAGCCACAATCTAAAAAAGAGTGAGTGGGACATTAGGGCACTGGAGCAACTTTAGTAACTTTCTAAAAAATATCACATGATATTTTTTATCCTGGGTGGCTCAGTCAGTTAAGTGTCTGACCCCTGATATTAGCTCAGGTCATGATCTCAAGTTCTTGGGGTCAAACCCTGAGTCCAGCTGCTCACTAGGTGTGGAGCCTGCTTAAGATTCTCTCTTTCCTTCTCCCTATGCCCCTCCCCACCCTGCACACACACTCTTTTCTTAAACACACACACACACACACACACACACACACACACACACGAATGATAATATAGCCCCATGATGCAATAAACCAGAAACCGATTGCAGAGGGTTAAGAAAACATAGCCATTAAAGTTTAGAAATAAAATATCTTAAATGTTACTGTACTAAATAAAACACAAATTATAACTCCAGACTTTTACAAAATAACTAAAATTAGGATACTATGCTAGATCTCATGGGAGATGAAAACAGCATATTCAAAATGAAGACCTTCAGTATTTTTATTTTAAACAGAAATAAAAAGTTAACTGAATATGCAACTCAATAACTGAGAAAAATAAGACAAATTTAAATAAAGGAGGAAATAATAGAAATCCCAGAGGAAATCAGTAGATTATAGAGACAGAGTACAAATAAAAAATGAATACAAGAGATTGTACTTTTAAAAAATGATTGATAACCACTGCCAATTCTAAATAAAAGAGAAACCCACAAAAACAAAGGTAGGAATGAGATAAATGATAAAATAAGCTATATAAAGATATAGCATTTAAAAGAGCATATGAGGTAAAATTTATGCCAGTATTTCTCAAGGCATAGTTTTAACTCTGCAGTTTAGGACTTCTGGCATGTTAGTTGGAAATACAGATGTTTAGGCCTATCAGAGTTACTGAATCGGAATGTTCAGAGAATGAGCCAGGAATCTAATATCTATGAAGTAAATTTCATTCACATTAAAATTTGAGAATTATTCCTCTCTACTAATAAATACTTAAATTCTTACTTGTTTGTCTCTTAAAAACTCCATTATCAAAATTGACAATAGTAACAATGGGTAAAAAATGAAAAATGTGCAAAAAATTATCTTTACAAAAGATGTCTGAATCACATGCCCTTAGAATTGATAAAATGTGTAATAAATAAATCATTAACTGCTCCAGAGCCTAAAAAAGATGGAAGGCACCCAAGTCAAGTTACAAAGAAACAGGTCCCTGATATCAAAGCAGGGTAAAAACAGCATATCAAGCAAGTCCAGAGACCAAGTTCATTTTAGACTTTAACACAAGAATTCTAAATTCTTTTTTTGTTGTTGTTTTTAAATTTTTTTTAAAGATTTACTTATTTATTTGAGGAAAGAGAACGAGCAGGGGAAAGAGCGAAGGGAGAGGGAGGGAGAGAATCTCAAGCAGACTTCCCACTGAGCACAGACCCCTACTTATGTGGGGCTCAAACTCATGACCCTGAGATCATGACCTGAGCCAAAACCAAGAGTCAGATGCTCAACGTGAGCCACCCAGGTGCCTCAAGAATTCTAAATTCTTAAGAAATAAAATTCAAGAGCACATTAAAGGAATTATCCATATGTATCCATCCACATATCCATATTGTATCCAAATTGTATCCAATTACCCATACAATAATATGGGCCTTGAAAAAAGTGATAATTTCATAGAATAAAATATATCACTTTAATTTATCACATGAACAAATTGATTAAGAATTTCAACACCTCCACACATTACTGTGGACCCATCAGGACAAGTGCACTCCTTAATTTCCAACACCAGTTTATCCATCCCTCCATGCTCCTCCCCTCTGGTAACCATCAGTTTGTTCTTTATAAGTAAGAGTCTGTTTCTTGATCTCTCTCTCTCTCTCTCTCTCCCTCTGTTCCTTTGTTTTGTTTCTTAAATTCTGCATATGAGTGAAATCATATAGTATTTATCTTTCTCTGACTGACTCATTTCACTTGGCATTATACTCTCTAGCTCCATCCATGTCATTACAAACAGCAAGATTTCATTCTTTTTTACGGCTGAATAATATTCCATTGTATGTATATGTATCACATCTTTATTCATTTAACGATCAAAGGACATGGGCTGCTTCCATGTCTTGGCTATTGTAAATAATGCTGCTATAAACATAGGGGTATGAGTATCCCTTTGAATTAGTGTTTTTGTATTCTTTGTGTAAATACCCAGTGGTGTACGCTGGATCAACGTATCTATTTTTAACTTTTTGAGGAACCTTCACACTGTTTTCCAGAGTGGCTGCACCAGTGTGCATTCCCAAGAGTGCATGAATATTTCTTTTTCTCCACATCCTTGTCAACACCTGTTGTTTCTTGTGTTGTTAGTTTTAGCCATTCTGATGGGTATGAGGCAATATATCATTGTAATTTTGACTTGTATTTCCCTGATAGTGAATGATGTTGAGCATCTTTTCATGTGTCTGTTGGCCATCTAGATGTCTTCCTTGAAAAGAATGTTCATGTCTTCTGTCCATGTCTTAACTAGATCATTTTGTTGTTGTTGTTGTTGTTGTTGTTGTTTAAGATTTTACTTATTTATTTGACAGGGGGAGGGGGAGATCACAAGTAGGCAGAGAGGCAGGCAGAGAGAGAGGGGGAAGCAGGCTCCTTGCCGAGCAGGGAGCCCGATATGGGCCTCGATCCCAGGACCCTGAGATCATGACCTGAGCTGAAGGCAAAGGCTTTAACCCACTGAGCCACCCAGGTGCCCCGATCATTTGTTTTTTTAGGTGTTGAGTTTGATAAGTTCTTTTTATATTTTAGATATTAACCCTTCATTAGATATGTTACTTACAAATATCTTCTCCCATTCTGTAGGTTGCCTTTCAGTTTTATTGCTTGTTTCCTTCACTGAGCAGAAGCTTTTTTTGTTTTTCTTTCTCTTGGCTCAGGAGACATATCTAGGAAAAAAATTGCTATGACCAATGTCAAAGAGGTCACTGCCTGTGTTCTCTTCAAGGATTTTGATGGTTTCATGTATCACATTTAGTCTTTCATCCATTTTGAATTTATTTTTGTGTATGATATAATGACATGGTCCAGCTTCTTTCTTTTGTATGTTGCTGTCTAGTCTTCCCGACACCATTTGTCGAAGAGACTGTCTTTTTCCCCTTGGTGTTCTTTCCTGCTTTGTTGGAGATTAATTGACCATGTAGTTATGGGTTTATTTCTGGGCTTTCTATTCTGTTCCATTGATCTATGTGTCTATTTTTGTGCCAGTAGAAAAGCATAAAACCCGCAAAGAAATTATATGAATGAGACATTGATATATGAAACTTTTCAACTTATGTAATAATCTAATAATCAAGGTATTACCTATTTTTAAAAAGATGATAGAGCTGTTAAAACATGAAAATAAACAGTATCACTGTCCAACTGGCAAAGATTATGAAGATGACGAATGGTAAATGTCTGACAAAACCACCCCAAACACAGACTTGAACGAATATGACAATTCTGAAGAAAGCATGTCATCATAACACAGCAATCATCTTATTAGACACCTATTTAATATCTGTGCTGTGCTGAGCTGTTTCTGTGGTGGCTTCTCTGCTGGAGCAGCCCCTGTGGTATAATTGGGGAATTGTTCCTCTCTCCATAGTCTCTGAGATTGATTCTCAGTTGCTTTTTATTGAAAACAATCTTGAGTGAATTCTATTTGTTGCAATACTAAGAACACTGATGGATTTGGAAATGGATACTAGTTTTAGGTGCAGACAACTGACACTTTAAAAGAATAAATCTGGGGTTGCTTTACTGGTTTCGTTGGTTCTGAGGTAATAAGATTGTAATTTATACTATAAATTTATAAGAGACACTGGTCCAACAAATAACTCACTTCTTATCAACTATGGTCACCTTGTATTAAGTTTCCATTGATGGCAAGACTTGAAGACTTTGAAGAATCCAATGTCCATTTCTATAAGATAACATGATGACCATGAGGACTCTGAGATGGACCAATGGCTTCTAAATGCACCTAGAATACTACAAAAATAAAATTCAACGTTCTAAATTTTTATTCAGGGCAGAGTCAGAAAATCAAGGATTTTTAGTGACTGTGCTAAATGAATTTCTTATCATTTGCAGCCACAGGGCTGAAAGTGCAAAAAAAAAAAAAGTTAACCTACAGTCCTATGGCTTGACAATTTACAGCATCAGCTGATTTACAACTTTGCCAAATCTCTTATGTAAATGTTAAAAATGATTAGGACACCAAGAATTGGAATTAGGGCTCATGGAAAGATATACATGGTCTAAAGTAGTGGTTTTCAACTGGAAGTGTTACAGCTCAAAGGCCTCCATAAGCATGTGGAGGTACTTTTACTTGGGATGCTACTAATACTTATCACTTAGGTACAGTGATTTTAAATGCCCTAAAAAATGTGAGAAAACAAAAAAACAAACAAAAAATGTGGGAAAACCCTGCACAGAGAAGAATTGTCTCATCTAAGATGTCCATAACATTCCAATGGAAAAGTATTAGCTTTGAGTAGTAAGCAAACTTCAGTCTGACTGAGGCTTCTTTGCCAGCAGAACTACCTCCTGGCCTCCCGGCAAATGTAATTGTTCCTGTCTTTCTTGAAGAATTTTTAACAGTCCTACCCAAACATTTACCTTGAAAGTGGAACAGGATTAAATCTAGCCACAGGAAAAATATTAAGAGTGTTTTAAAACAAAATAGAATTGTTTTCCCTTTCATTTAAATGTAGTCCAGAAATAGGTAATTCAGAACTTGGATATGTCCTTCAGGTCCCAGGCTAGCATCCCCGGCTCCAGCTACCTTTCTGTGCCCCACCTTTAGTGTACTGTTACATCATCCTATCCAATTCTAGTCAGCAGGAGAGAAAGAAAGATGACGAAGGGTGAACCCTTCTTTCTTTCAGGAACTTCTTAGAAAGACCATTCTTTATGTCTCTCATTGGCAAGACATGATCATATGACAAGCCCAGGTGCAAAGGGAGGTTGGGAATTGTGCTATTTTACTTCACATAGTTGTTCATCTCAAAAGTGAGTTCTGAGATTAATGTGGAGAAGGAGAATGAGTATGAATGTGGTGGTATACAATTAAAAAGTTCTGCCCCACAAGAGCAATCCAGTATTCTCCATGCCTCCTTGCAGGTTATCCTTGATTATAGACTCTGGGATGAAAAGACTTAGGCACCAAGTAAAATTCAGTATGTTGTTAATTGATATGAGTTAAGACTTGGAGAAAATGTGTTAGAATGGATTCCAAGGGTGCTCAACAAAGGGAGAGAAACAATGTTATATCTGACTGAATTTGCTGATATAACTGTATATATATTTACTGATATAACCAGAAAGTTTGGACTCAGTATGCTAGCTGAATACATGGAAGTAGTTTTAAATTGCTCAATTGTTTTGCTGAAATATAAACTTCATAGTGGACTAGACTAAGCAGGTTTGAGATACAAGCAATTCCTTTTTATACTAAAGATATAGGAATTTAAAGGTTGATGGAGGAAAAAAGTTATGTAAATTTATTATGTCAAATGCACTGTCATTTTAAAACTAAGAGTACCAATTTATGCTGAAATTGGTACCAATAGTAATCCAGAAGGTAAACTTTCACTATAATACTGAAAATACATCAGATCTAGAAAGTTTCTAATTCTTTGATAAGTGTTGTAGTGGGTAATTTTTGGAAGACAAGTATACTGGTAGAAGTTACTGATACTAAAATGGACTCCTTAATTTTGAAAAGAATGAAGGAATTTTATATCATCGGAGGCCACGTTGTGCCATTTAATCAGCAGACCAGAAGTGGGCATGCTTACTGTAACATACAGCAAACACCACAGAGTGATAATAGAATGGTTCTAGAGGTATTGAAATTATTACTAAGCATGAAATTATATATCCAAATAAATACAGATCCAGTCAAGGTCTAGGTACTTTGCATAAGCAAATACATTGTAAATCTGATAACAGAGATGTAACATTAACACCATAACAACAGAGTTACAGCTTCTTGTTAATGCGAGATCCAGGTCAGTTCAAGACTGAGAGTCCCTTCAATATAGTAAGAGAAAGACTTATAATAGTAGCAGAGTCTACATGGTAAATTTTTCTCCTAGCCTTTTTAGATGTAACTTCTGTCCTGATAGTGAGGTAACTATGAAATGGGAAAAATACCATAATGGGAAATACCAATATGGGAAATACCCATATTATTCCAAGGTGCTTGGACACAATGGTTACTGCTCAAAGTAGGAAGTGAAATGAGTTGTGTTATCTATCTGTTCAGCTATGAGAATCCTGAGTAGGGAAAACCCTACCAAACTGGTGAAATGACACGCAAGGGCATTTTCTCGTGGTTTTTTATGTAAGGACAAGCTCAGAAGATAGCAGATCAGAATGCTGTACTTCTGGGCACTGCATCTACACTTAGATGAAAAGAGGAAAAGACAGCAAATGATAAGGTCAAATATTTTCTTAACAAGAGTTTTTCAGATTTTTTTCAGGAATTCAAGTCTTGTTCAGTTACTTCTGATTCTCATTAGCCAGACTGTATCACACAGTCTTAGCTGCAGAAAGGCCAGGAATTTGAATACCGTATGTCCAGCCTCTAGCAGAAACCGACATGGCTGAATCTGGTTTAAATGGATATTCAGAGAACAAACCCTCCTGCCTCAGGTGGAAAATGAAGATTGATCAAGTTCCATCTCATCTGGGGACCAATGGGATCCCAGGCCCATCTTGTGTTATAACCCTAATTTCTGAGAATGTAGTATAAACAGATGAAGTTCGGAACTGGCATTTACTAACGAAGCAAAGGCTATTGTGGTAGAGCTAGCTAAGAAAAGCCTCTTGAGCTTTCCCTTCTGACCAAAATAATGAGCCAAAAAACAACATCAGATCTTTGGGGGAATCACCACCAAAGACTGAAAAAAGCAGAAGTGATGATTCCTAACATATCAACATTTAACTTGACTAGCCTATGCAGACAGAACACTTTTGGAGATTATATTTGATAATCAGAAGCTTAATCAGGTGGTGAATCTAATTGCAGCTGCTGTTCCAGATGGAGACTCTTTCCTGGAACAGATCACCATAGCTCCAAATATCTGTTATGTACTTATTGATCTGCTTTTTTTTTTTAATTTCACTTCTATCCCAATTATCAGAAAACCCCAGAAGTTATTTGCTTTCACATGGATGGCTGTACAAATCTAGCATCCAAAAAACCAAAAACAAAAACAAATCTAGCATCCTACAGCAGGGCTCTGCCAGCTTATCATAACTGAACCCCAATTTAGCACATAGAAGCCTCAATTATCTTGCCATCTCCACAGCATCATTCTGAATCTACTTAAGTGATGATATCGTGTTCAGATAAAATTATAAAATGAAAAATGGAACTCTACATACCTTTGCAAGCCACATGTAAGGAAGCAGAAGATAAATGGCATTAGTAACTTAAGTAAATCTAATGGTTCAGAAGCCCAAGACAATTGGAAGATTCCCTTTTCCTTAGCCTTTGCTCTCCAAAAAGGAGAACCTGGTACGTGCAAGTAGTTTGAGAAGTGATTCAGGAAACAGAGGTGAGAGACAAGGGAGAGTAAAACAGGGAAAGAGGGAGAGCCAATTTATTGAGTCTGTCAATATGACCTGGACTTTCTGAATTATGGACAATGTACCTCAGAACCATCCAGCTAAGAGAAGGCAAGAGAATGATTTCTCCATCAGCCCCATCTTCCACTGGCCAGTTTGTAATTCTAAATTGTAAATGCACGGAACCTGAATAGATTTCCACAGGGTCCCTTACCACATTATTAGAGTTGCCCCAGGATAGGAAATAAGAAATATATAGTACAGTTAGACTTTCTGTGGAGCTATAAAATATGCCTCAAAATTGTCTGCTTGAGCATGTAATCTAGCATTGCGTAGACCTAATTAGTTATAAGCTACCCATGGGACATTAACTCCTTTGCACTTCCACATTGCACATGCATATTCATGCCAAGTGAATTTCTGCAGGTTTCCCAAGCTAATGCATCAAAAGAGTTCAGGATTAAGCTTCAAGGTCTAGGCAATGCAACTGAGGCAAGGGAGTGTTCTCTGCAACCAGTTTCCAGAGCAGTATCAGGAACAAAGGTAGACTGAGAAAATGTGAGGTGGTTTAATTAATGTTTTAGATAAACCATCCAGAAAACATTTTCTTTGCACACTCCAACTCAAAGTAGGAGACATAACACTTGGTAAAACCCTTTGGATTTTCACGGTTACAAAAAGTACATTTAGATGTCCTGTTGCAACCCGTTTACTGAATGACCCAAAGGCTGCCAGTTTGACTGGGTCCAAAACACAAGAAGCCTCTCTGGTATGACTGGTATGACTAAACCACAGATGCAGTGTTCTTGAAATATCTATGGCAGATTGTGAAGCTGAAATTAATGACTCTTAAAACCTCAGTAGGAAATTTATAGCAGATGTCTCTAAAGTTTGGAAGTAAATACTTTCGTCTTGAGAGACAGCTTTATCTTGCTTCTGAACGCCAATAAAAACTGAATGCCTAACTCTAGGAGTAAAGGCAACCATAAGTCTGAGCAGCCTTTGGTGGATTGGCTACTATCTGATCAAGTCATAAAATGGTGTCAACAGCAGCATACTAAGTGAATTTCACATATAGGGGACTGAGTGCAGGTAGGTGCGCAACTAACTTCTATAAGCAAGTTTCTGCTACACATGCTATGCCTACACTCCCACTGCCATACCTGCCTCAACCCTTGGCTCAGTCTCAAGGTATTCCCTGTAACTAGATGCCTCGCAAGAAAACATTTGAGCCTGTTTTACAGATTTCTAGTGGTACACAATGATACTTGAGGGAAGTAGATTTCTGTGAAGAAACTATCCCATTCATGTGACCCTGATGGACACTGGAGAAAGGAAATATTCACGGTAAGCAGAAATTCCAACCCAATTGTTCTTGTGATTCATTGATTCCTAGAAATGACTAATAGTTTGGTAAATGATCAAGAACTTAGAATGAACAAGATTAGAGGAGTGGAAACAGGATGCTTGAGGACAGATTATGTAAATACAATGAATGGGTCTTAAATAAAAGAGTATTTTTAGCCAGTATGGATATTTGCTAAAAATGTTTCCACTGCAAATGAAGCTCTCATAACCACGTGGATATGATGATCTGCTCTGTAGATGTCTGCTGCCCTGTGGATGATCTGCCCTCATTGTGCAGCCAACTCAATGATTGTTCATTAAGCTTATTAGCAAGGAGTACATGTTGGTAAGAACAGATGTTATGCTTCAGCTCAACAACATGGATTTCTCCTCTCCAAGACTGAACTGGCTACCAGTAGGGTTGAATATTCAGTTTGCCAGTGGTTGTGTCTGACCCTGATTTTCTGATAAGTAAATCAGGTAGTGAAATATTAATTATACAAGACACTTTTTTTTCATAAATGAGATAGCAATTTGTCCTCACTGAAATAGACACTTCATATGAATTCAAGTTTTTTCTCAGCTTGCCAATCTTCACTCAATGCTATATCAAACACTATAATATCCTATGCAACATTTTTTGACCTAGGAATTTATTTTTCAGCAAAACAAGTAACTAATCCTCTACCTTTAACATATATTTTTCTTATTTCACTGCTTTCAATGTTCAAATTTTATTTTCTCCCTAGGAAACATCTTTGCTATCTCTTTAAGAGATATTTTCTGGAATCCAATATGTTGTTTAACAAAATATACAGATATGATAAATGCAGGGAGCATGTTAAAATATATGTAAGATTTCCTTGGCCCATTGAAAATTTATCTTTACAAAGGTAATGAAACGTACAATGATAAGATTATAGGGAGTCCCGGGAAAATCCTAGCTATCTCCAAACCCCAGGGTATTGTAAATTCCCCACCAGGATTCTGATACATAGGCATGAATCTCCCTAGAGGTCACAAGCATTTTTTGAATACCATTTCTTTAAGATGGTTTCTATGGTAATGTAATGGATAGAGTCATAGAACGATCCAGATGCTATTAAATGTGTGATTTTTTTTTTTTACAGATAGCACATCAGAGACCATCAGTATCAATACATAGCTTCAATGTCATCTCTTAAGGAGGCATAAAATTTAGCATAGCATCATTGGTTTAAAACCCCTGCAAAATCTATTACGTTATCTTCAGAGAATGTTTATTAACCATAACTGCTAAAAAGGAAAAGAAAATCAAAACTTTTTCTCATGTCCATTACTTTTAAATTCACAAAACATTCTATTCTCTCTCTCTCTTTCTACCACCCCACCCATGTGTGTGTGTGTGCGTGTGTGTGTGTGTGCATGTATGTATCTGGAGAGTTGAGGGACATGGTATATCAAACAAGATGATAATTGCTTGTGCCATATATTGGTGAAACATGTTGATTTGATTGTGCAGAACTATTATTCGTATCTGTCTTCTCATAAGAAAAACTTGCAATTGCTTATTCTTTTGTAACGATTTCACACTATTATAAGCATAGCATGCCATCCATGTGCTTTAACTCTGAACTTTATATGTTATTTCTCAAACAACCATATGCATTTGAAGCATATATTAAAAAACAAAGTTGGCATACTCATGTTTAAACAATTTAAACAACTAAATTTTATTGTTGTCCCATCACTATTTCTTCATGTTGCCAAACACCCAGTTGATTCAGTGAATTATATATACACTTACACATATTTACCTGAGTGGCTGGTAATACCCAAGCTTTTGTTGGATTGTTTTATTAGTTTGTTACATTAATAAACAAAAGGATAACTTTTTTCCACTCATATTTGTTATTGGTTCCCTAGGTACATGATTATATTTCTCTTTCCCTAGAATATCCACAGAGCAACAAAGAAACCAGATCTTCTTTTTTTTTTTTTTAAAGATTTTATTTATTCATTTGACACAGAGAGATTACAAGTAGGCAGAGAGACAGGCAGAGAGAGAGGAGAGAGGAGGAAGCAGGCTCCCTGCCGAGCAGAGAGCCCGACGCAGGCCTCGATCCCAGGATCCCGGGATCATGACCTGAGCCGAAGGCAGCGGCTTCAACCCACTGAGCCACCCAGGCGCCCGAAACCAGATCTTCTGAAAGGAGTCAGAACTGGAGGTGACTGGTGGAGATAGGAGAGGAGTAGCTGGAAAGCGAGAAGAGAACTAGCTTATTTTCCCATATCTTATTACTCAAGAAATTTATATTTATAACTAGGCCCCATTCTGTCTGCTGATACACAGCAAAGCCAAACACTGAGGCGTCAGGTTTGCTACAAGGAAAGGGTTTATTTAAGAGGCAGCCAAACAAAGACAGGAGAGGATAAGCCTCAAATCTGCCTCCCTAAAGGGGAAGAGAACAAATATTTTTGGAAATCATAGGGGTTGAGATTACATACATATTGATGAAAAGGACAGGGAAACTTAAAACTATTTGTGAGGAAAGATGGAACATGGGCACTGAGCAAGCATATATGTAACATACACTCCATGTACACTTTGAGGTGGAGACATAATGTCAGACCAAGGTAAAATCAGCCCCTGAGGAAGTTAAGAAGTTATCTTAGGACAAGGATAAGGGGCTATGGGCATGCTTCAAGAGCTGGTCAAACTAGATGGGGTCTTGGGTTCGTTATCTTGCTTGTTTATAGGCTGGAACTGTATCAGTTGACCTTAAGTCCAAGCTTCTGCAGAGAAAGCTACTGGATTTGTTAGTAGGGTCTGAAAAGACACAATAGCTGATAAGGGGAATATAGTTCTCTGAAAAACAAGCTTTAAGTTTTTTGCTAGTTTCAACCTCATTAACCATATGAGGCACAGTTTCATTTCCTCTTCAAAAATAAAGCAAAGGGACTACTGAATGGTAGTCAACAAAAAGAATGTCCCTCCATTATATAACATGTGGCTTTGACTTAAGAGTTTCAAGATCCTTACACGATACTCATAGAAGAAGTTTACCAAGCTTCCACTTAAGTGTTTGGGTCTATAATTTTATGACTATTTTCATAGCAAAACTATGTATTATTGAAGAATCAATAGCACTGTAAAATTTATTATTGGAAACAAAGTGTTCATTACTATTGAGAGTAACAAATATATAAATATATCACATTGCATATAAATATGAAACAAAAACTTTTCAGTGTTTACTAAGTGATAGTACAGGTGCCAGAGTGAACAGGATAGGTAAAATCCCTGCTTTCATTTCAATCTAGAGAGACAACCGAACTTCAGATAGATAACTATACTCATTTATCAGTTAATAAAAGATACTTTGGTTACTATTTTATTTCTGATTTTACTTGAGTCTTCTCTCGTTTTTTTCTCAGTTAGCCTTGCTGAGGGTTTGTCAATTATGCTTCTCTTTCAAAGAAACAACTCTTAGTTTCATTGGATTTTTCTATTGATTTCTGTTCTCTATTTCTCTCATTTCTTTTCTGATTTTTATCATTTATTTTGATAACTTGGCTTTATTTTGTTCTTTTCTTGTTTCTTTAAGTGTAAAGTTAGATTGTTTGAGATTTTTTTTTAAGATTTTATTTATTTATTTGAAAGAGAGATAGCACAAGTGGGTAGAGTGGCAGGCAGAGGGAGAGGGAGAAGCAGGCTCTCCGCTGAGCAGGAAGCCTAATATGGGGCTTGATCCCAGGACCCTGGGATCATGACCTGAGCCAAAGGCAGCTGCTTAATTGAATGAGCCACCCAGGTCCCCCCATTTCAGATTTTTTAAATGTAAATGTTTACCACTATAAATTTCTATATAAGTTTTAGTAAGTTGTATTTTCATTTTTGTTTGTTTCCAGGTACTTTTAAAATTTCTTTTGGATTTCCTCTTTAATCCAATGATTGTTCAAGAATGTATTGTTTAATTTCCACATGTTTCTGAATTTTTCCATTTTCTTTCTGTTATTGATTTCCACTGTGGTCTGAGAAGATCCTTGGTATGATCTCAAATTTCTTAAAATTTTTAGGATTTGTTTTGTAACCTAACATTTGATTTATCCTGAAGAACATTCTGTGTGTGTTTGAGAAAATGTGTATTCTGTAGCTGTAAAGCTCTATATTGTCTGTATGTCTATTTGGCCTATAGGGTTGTTCAGTTGTCTGATTGGATGTTCTATCCAGTGTTTTTAGGGGGTACTAAAGTCTCCTACTGTATTTATATTCCTGTCAATTACTCCCTTCAGATTTGTCGTATTTGTTTTATATATTTAAGAGCTCTGATGTTGGGTGTATAATTGTTATATCTTCTTGTTGAACTGACATTTTTTATCATTATATAGTGACCTTGTCTCTAGTGACAGTTTTTGAATTATAGACTATTTTGTCTCATATGAATATAACCACCTGCTCCCTTTTGGTTACCATATGCATGAAATATCTTTTCCATCCATTCATGTTCAGTCTACCTGTGTCTTTACATTTAAAGTGAGTCTCTAGTACACAGTATATCACTTGCTCTTGTTTTATTGTTTTGTTTTGTTTTTTATCCATTCAGCCACTCTGTATGCCTTTTAATTGGGGAGTTTAATCCATATTTTTCCTGTGTCTTGATTTCTTTTTTTTTATTATTATGTTATGTTAGCATACTGTACATCATTAGTTTCTGATGTAGTGTTCCATGATTCATTGTTTGTGTATAACACCCAGGGCTCCATGCAATACGTGCCCTCCTTAATACCCATCACTGGGCTAAAGCATCCTCCAATCCCCTTCCCACTGAAACCCTCAGTTTGTTTCTTGGAGTCCATAGTCTTTCAAGGTTCATCTCCCCCTCCGATTTCCTCCCCTTCATTTTTCTCTTCCTTCTCCTAATATCCTCCATGCTATTCCTTATGTTCCACAAATAAGTGAAACCATATGATAATTGACTTTCTCTGCTTGACTTATTTCACTTAACACAATCTCCTCCAGTTCCATCTATGTTGATGCAAAAGTTGGGTATTCATCCTTTCTGATGGTTGAGTAATATTCCGTCGTGTGTATGGACCACATCTTCTTTATCCATTCGTCTGTTGAAGGGCATCTCAGCTCTTTCCAATTTGGCTACTGTGGATGTTACTGCTATGAACATTGGAGTGCATGTGGCCTTTCTTTTCACTCCATCTGTATCTTTGGGGTAAATACCCAGTAGTGCAATTGCTGGGTCATAGGGTAACTTTATTTTTAATTTTTTGAGGAACATCCACACTATTTTCCAAAGTGGCTATATCAACTTGCATTCTTACCTTCCTACCAACAATGTAAGATGTTTCCCCTTTCTCCACAGCCTCTCCAACATTTGTTTCTTGCTTTGTCAATTTTTGCCATTCTAAGTGGTATAAGGTAGTACTTCAATGTGGTTTTGATTTGAATTTCCCTAAGGGTTAATGATGATGAACACTTTTTCATGGGTCTGTTAGCCATTTGCATGTCATCTTTGGAGAAGTATCTGTTCATGTCTTCTGCCCATTTTTTGACTTGATTATTTGTTTTTTGGGTGTTGAGTTTGAGAAGTTCTTTATAGATCTTGGATATCAGCTCTTTGTCTGTAGGGTCATTTGCAAATATCTTCTCCCATTCCATGGGTTGCCTCTTTGTTTTGTTGACTATTTCCTTTGCAGTGCAGATGATTTTTATCTTGATGCAGTCCCAAAAGTTCATTTTCACTTTTGTTTCCCTTACCTTTGGAGATGTATCTTGAAAGAAGTTGCTGTGGCTGATGTTGAAGAGGTTACTGTTTATGTTCTCCTGTAGGATTTTGATGGATTCCTGTCTCACATTGAGGTCTTTCATCCATTTGGAGCTTATCTTTGTGTATGGTGTAAGAGAATGGTCCAGTTTCATTCTTCTACATATAGCTGTCCAATTTTCCCAGCACTATTTATTGAAAAGACTTTTTTTTCCACTGGATATTTTTTCCTGCTTTGTTGAAGATTAATTTTCCATAGAGTCAAGGGTCCATATCTGGACTCTCTATTCTGTTCCACTGATCTATGTGTCTATTTTTGTACCACTACTATGCTGTCTTGGTGATCACAACTTTCTAATATAGCTTGAAGTCAAGCAATGTGATGCCCCCAGCTTTGATTTTCTTTTTCAGCACTTCCTTGGCAACTGGGGCCTTTTCTGGTTCCATACAAATTTTAGGATTGTTTGTTCCAGCACTTTGAAAAATGTCAATGGGATTTTGATCAGGATGACAGTGAAAGTATAGATTGCTTTGGGCAGCATAGACATTTAACAATATTTAGTCTTCCAATCCATGAGCATGGAATATTTTTCCTTCTTTTTGTGTCTTCTTCAATTTCTTTCATGAGTTTTTTGTAGTTCCTAGAGTATAGATCTTTTACCTCTTTGGTTATGTTTATTCCAAGGTATCTTACTGTTTTTGGTACTTTTATAAATGGAATTGATTCTCTAATTTCTCTTTCTACAGTTACAGTGTTAGTGTATAAGAAAGCAGCTAATTTCTGTGCATCGATTTTGTATCCTGTCACATTACTGAATTGCTGTATGAGTTCTAGTAATTTAGAAGAACAAAGTTGGGTGCACCACACTTTCTGACTTCAAACAACAGTTAACTCTTGAATAATGTAAGGGTTAGGGGTGCTAACCCTTCATGTAGTCAAAAATCTATGTGTAACTTTTGACCCCCCCAAACTTAACAATTAATAGCTTACTGTTGACTGAAAGACTTACTAATAACATAGTCAATTAACACATACTTTGCATGTAATATGTATTGTATACTATATTCTTGAAATAAAGTAAGCTAGAGAAAATGTTAAGATAATCATAAAAAAGAGAAAATACATTTATAGTACTGTATTTAAGTAAAACATCAGTGGAGTGCCTGGGTAGCTCAGTCCATTAAGTGGTTGCCTTCAGCTCAGGTCACGTTCCCAGGCTTCCTGCTCAGTAGGAAGTCAGCTTCTCCCTCTCACTCTGCCTGCCACTCCCCCTGTTTGTGCTCAGGCCCTCCCTCTCCCTGTCAGATAAATAAATAAAATCTTTTTTTAAAAAAAGGAAAAAAATCTCTTTATATGTGGACCTGTACAGTTCAAATCTATGTTGTTCAAAGGCCAATTGTATACTACAAACCTATAATAATCAAAACAGTATGCCAAGTTCTATTACAAAGCTATATCATCAAGACAGTATGGTAATGGTACAAAAACAGACACATAGATCAATGGAACAGAATAGAAGACCCACAAATGGACCCTCAACTCTATGGTTGACTAATCTGCAACAAAGCAGGAAAGAATGTCCAATGTAGAAAGGACAATCTCTTCAACAAATGGTGGTGGGAAAATTGGACAACCACACACACACAGAAAAATGAAACTGGACCATTTCCTTACACCGTACACAAAAATAGACTCAAAATGGATGAAAAATCTCAATGTGAGACAGGAATCTATCAAAATCCTGGAGAACACAGGTAGCAACCTCTTTGACCTCAGCCACAGCAACTTCTTCCTAGACACATTACCAAAGGCAAGGGAAGCAAGAGCAAAAATGAACTATTGGGACTTCATCAAGATCAAAAGCTTTTGCACATCAAAGGAAACAATCAACAAAACCAAAAGACAACTGACAAAATGCGAGAAGATATTTGCAAATGACATATCAGATAAAGGGCTTGTATCCAAAATCTATAAAGAGCTTCTCAAACTCAACACCCATAAAACAAACAACCTGGTCAAGAAATGGGCAGAAGACATGAACATACCTTTCTGCAAAGAAGACATCCAAATGACCAACAGACACAAAAGTGCTCAACGTCACTCGGCATCAGGGAAATACAAACCAAAATCTCAATGAGATACCACCTCCCACTAGTCAGAATGACTAAAATTAGCAAGTCAGGAAACGACAGATGTTGGCAAGGATGCAGAGAAAGGGGAACCCTCCTACACTGTTGGTGGGAGTGCAAGCTGGTACAGCCACTTTGGAAAACAGTATGGAAGTTCCTCAAAAAGTTGAAAATACAGCTACCCTATGACCAGCAATTGCACTACTGGTATTTACCCCAAGGATACAAATGTAGTGATCTGAAGGGACATGTGCACTCCAATGTTTATAGCAGCAATGTCCACAATACCCAAACTATGGAAAGAGCCTAGATGTCCATTGACAGATGAACGGATAAAGAAGCTATGGTATACACACACACACACACACACACGCACACACAATGGAATATTATGCAGCCATCAAAAGAATGAAATCTTGCCATTTGCAATGATGTGTATGGAACTAGAGGGTATTATGCTAAGTGAAATAAATCAATCAGAGAAAGACAATTATTATATGATCTCACTGATTTGAGGAATTTGAGAAACAAGGCAGAGGATCATAGGGGAAGAGAGGAAAAAATGAAAGAAGACGAAACCAGAGAGGGAGACAAACCATAAGAGACTCTTGATCTCAGGAAACAAACAGGGTTGCTGGGGGTAGGGGGGGAGGGATAGGGTGACTAGGTGATGGACACTGGGGAGGGTATGTGCTATGGTGAGTGCTGTGAATTGTGTAGGACTGATGAATCACAGATCTGTACCCCTGAAACAAATAATACATTATATGTTAAAATTAATTAATTAATTAATTAATTTTAAAAAACCAGTATGCTACTGGCATAAAAACAAACATATAAACCAATGGAACAGAATAGAGAACCCAGACATAAACCCATACATCTATGGTCAACTGATCATTAGCAAAGGTGCCAAGAACACACAATGGGAAAAACATGGTCTTTCAACAAATGGTCTTGGGGAAACTGGATATCCACAGGCAAATTAATGAAATTGGGCCCATTTGTCACACCATATACAAAAATTAACTTGAGATGGATTGAAGACTTAAATACAAGACCTGTAAAATCCCAGAAGAAAATGGAAAAGCCTTCTTGACATTGACCTTGGAAATCATTATTTTTTTAAGATTTTATGTATTTATTTGAGAGAGAGAAAGGTAGAAAGAGAGAGTATAAGCCAGGGGGAGAGGGAGAAGCAGGCTCCCTGCAGAGCAGGAGCCCAATGTGAGGATTGACCCCAGGACCACTGAGATCATGACCTGAGCCAAAGGCAGATGCTTAACCAACTGAGCCACCCAGGCACCCCAGCAATCATTTTTTTAATATGACACCAAAACATAGACAACAAA
Organism: Ailurus styani; assembly: GCA_002007465.1. Taxonomy (NCBI): domain Eukaryota; kingdom Metazoa; phylum Chordata; class Mammalia; order Carnivora; family Ailuridae; genus Ailurus; species Ailurus styani. The sequence goes on along the minus strand of LNAC01000102.1, from coordinate 2,808,493 downwards.
ACCAAAACTATACAAGTGGCATTGCATCAAACTAAAATGCTTCTGCAGAGCAAAGAAACAATCAACAAAATTAAAAGCAACCTATGGAATGGGAGAAAATATTTACTAACCATATATCTGATAGGTGGTCAATATTCAAAATACATGAAGAACTCATACAATTCAATAACTTCAATAACCTCAAATACAAATCACCCAATTAAAAAATGGGTAAAGGACCTAAATAGACACTTCTCAAAAGACAAAATTCAGAAGGTTAAGTGGTATATGAAAAGTTGTTCAACATCTCTACTCAGAGAAATGCAAATCAAAACTACAATGAGATACCACCTTACCATAATCAGGATGGTTATCCAAAAGACAAAAGTAACAAGTGTTGGAGAAAATGTATAGAGAAGGAAAACCTTGTACACTGCTGGTATGGCAGGAACATAAATCAACACAGTCACTATGGAAAACAGTATGTAGATTCCTCAAAAAATTAAAAAGGTCTACTATATAATGCAGCAGTCCTATTTCTGGGCATACATCTAAAGGAAATGAAGTCAATATGTACACACCGATGTCTATTATGACAATACTCATAATATGAAACAAATATAAAAGCAACCTAAGCATCTGTCTATGGATGACTGGATAGAGAAAAAAGCAGCGTATATATTGTTCAGCCTTAAAAATGAGGGAAATCCTGCCATTTGCTGCAGCATGGATGGGGCTGGCCAATATTATGATAAGCAGAGTCGGCCAGACACAGAAAGAGAAGGACGGCACGATCTCACATACATACGGCATCTAAAATAGCCAAACTCTTAGAAACAAAGAATAAAATGGTTATTTCCAGGGGCTGGGATTAAAAGGAAATGGAGTAACACCAGTCATAATTTATAAAGTTCCAGTTATGCAAGATGAATATGTTATAAATATCTAATGCACAGCCTGGTGAGGATAGTTAACAATATGTTATTGCATACTTGAAATTTGGGAAGAGGATGGATCTTAAATCTCTACACACACACAGACACATACTAGTTAACTCTGTAGAGATAATGAATGTATTATTTATGGATATGGATATATACAATATAATATAATGGATATATATTAATAATATATATTATGAATGTAATGATTTTTTTCACATTGTATACACATATCAAAACATCAAGTTGTACACCTTAAATATACAAAATTTTTACATACCAAAGACATCTCCATAAAGCCAATTTAAAAAAAAAACTCAGAATTCTAAGAAAGGTTTATGGTAAGCCAAAGAGAAAAATAAGCTATAGAAAAAATAAAGCAACGAGTTAATGTGTAACATGGTCCTGAGTATAAGGGTAATCTGTAGCTTGGAACCCATATTTATGGCAATTAGAAACTCAGAAAAGAGTTCTGCTTTTGTTCTAATATTACTTTCTGATTTAAGGATAATATTACTTTGACATCTTAAAAAAGTCACATATGAAGTTTACATATTTTTTTAAAGATTTTATTTATTTATTTGACCGAGAGAGAGAGAGAGAGAGAGATCACAAGTAGGCAGAGAGGCAGGCAGAGAGAGGAGGAAGCAGGCTCCCCACTGAGCAGAGAGCCTGATGCGGGCCTCCATCCCAGGACCCTGAGATCATGACCTGAGCCGAAGGCAGAGGCTTTAACCCACTGAGCCACGCAGGCGCCCATGAAGTTTACATATTTCAAAATCTTTAGGTTAGCATATTGCAAATATGTTAGCCAAATATCAAGATTCAATGTAAATTGGCCAAGAATCTGATCTACTGCTCTTTTTTAAACTGTGCTCTTTCACCCCAGGCTGAATTCAATTTGCCATTAATTGCATTCTGTCGACCTTTGAATTGGATCAGTTAGCCTTTATTTGGTGAGCCAGGATGCTATTTTGTGATGCTGTGCACTGTTTACGACTTGCTCCCTTCCCCCTAAAGGCAACTGCAGTTTCAGGAATGAGTTGACATATCTATTAGCTTGTAATCAGTGTATAAAGTCCTTTGAGTATTTGAGGCCAGTTTCTATTCTTACTTAGCAAGTCAATAGAAAGTCCACCTGAAAAATAGATCCATAAGGCACAAAACAAAATGAGAATCTTGACCTCATTGTAAACTGGAAAATAACTATTGTCTCCAAGCTAAACTCTTCTGACTAGATGTCTTCTCAGAGGAAATCATGAAGTCACAGTACCTCAGAGGAAGACACTGTACCTCAGAGGAAGACACAGTACCTCCTGCTGACAAATCCAGAAGTGGAAGTACTGGGTACCTGGTTGAGGCCTTCAAGAGAAGCATATGTATTCTGGCCCAGGAATGACCAAAGAACTCATCACCACCCAAATCAGAGGTAAAGCCTGGAAAGGATATTAAGTTTACCAAATGAAGTTTCTGTGAGACAGGTGTTTTGTGATGTTTGAATACAGTTTTGGGACACTGGCTGGAGGGCAGTCAGTTCCCCTTCATGGGAAACCATTAATTCCACACCCAACCATATCCCTTATGGGTTTCTCAGATTCTGAGCCACTATACAACCACTCTAATTGCCTAAGGAGCAGGTACCAGACAACCAAAGACAACCCTCTTGCCCCAGGACCCACTGAAATTATGTAAATTAGCTAATCCTTACCCTTCCTCACTCTTTCCTTTCCACAGAAAGCGAAGTTAAAGGTGCTAGCCAGCCCACGGTTTCCTCTGCCCTAGTGCCTCCTGACCTACCCTTGCTTTCCCTGAGTGGCCCTGTGTGGTGTGCTGCGTTCTCCCCAGGAAACTGATTAACGAAACTGTAAAAGTCCAGTTTCTTATTCTTGAGCTACATCTGACTTCACTATACACTACTCAAAGTAATCTGGTTAGAACTATCCCCTCATCTTCTCAAAGGGAAGAGAAATGTGTGAAAAGGGGAAATAAATTGCCTGGGGTCTCAAAGTTCTTGGCAGAGGAGGGTCCATATTTCTGGTTTCTGATCACAATCTCGTAACCCACAGTTCCTTTCTTTAAACTTCACCTGAAAGGCAGAGATTACCAGAGAATGAGAAGATAGTACTATCCCTAATAAACTGAGCAACCGATGCAGGCAGGCTGGGTTGGAGGGCCCACAGGGGTCCCGTGGCACCAGCCGAGAAGGTCCTTAGCTACAAGCAGGATGGAAATCAAACACAAGCCAGCAGAATTGAAAGCAGTTCATTAAAGACATAGAGCAGATACAGACAGAGCATCTGGGAGACTCCAAAAGGAAAGGAGAGTCTTGTCCTTGTTTGGGATCTGAGGTTTCTACTGAGGATTGTGGTCTGGTGTACATGTCCCCTCACATCCAGGAGGGCTGTAAGAAGGGCAAGGGCTTAGGTGTCCCTTATAAATCAATTACTCCTTGGAGCCAGGGGGTCCTGGAGTCAAGATGTTTAGTGCTAGTGGTCTAGAATACACATGCGAGCTTCGTCTGGTCATTCTCACAATATCTAAGGTCTTCCTCAGATATTATCTGTTGTACTGGAAGACTCTACAGCAATCATTAACTCCTTGTCCTTTACAAGGAGGATGGATGCTATTTGCACTGTGAGGCAGGTATAAAGTGGGGAGTGCAGGTCCTAGCAAGAATAGAAGCTGGAAAAGGAGCAAAAGCAGATTTTTAGGAGTGCTTCAGTTTCCTTGTCTCACAATTACTAGAACTTGCTCTTGTGTTTGGCACTGTACATACCCAACAGTTTCTCAAGGTGTTTATTATAAAACTCAGTTTGCACTTGAGAAAATTGAGACTCACAAAGAGAAATTGGCTAACACCACAAAGCCACTTTCTCATTCATCATATAAGAAGCAATTCTCGGTCACAATGCAGATGTTGAAGCTTCCAAGTCAGTGCAATAGTCCCTGCCTTTCCTTGAAGGATATGGAGCTCATTAAAAACAAAGATTCCTCTTTCTACACTAGTGGACGAGCAAAAATCAAGGGAAAAAAGAGATAAATGGTAGTTGTGAATTATATAAATATAATGAATCTACAGAAGGAAATGGCATAATTTTTTAAAAGATTTTTATTTATTTATTTGAGAGAGAGAGAGAGAGAGAGTGAACACAAGCTTGGGGGAGGAGCAGAGGGAGAAGCAGACACCCCACTAAGCAGGGAGCCTAACTCGGGGCTTGAAGCCAGGACTCCAGGATCATGACCTGAGCCGAAGGCAGATACTTAACTGACTGAGTCGCCCAGATGCCCCTAGGAAATAGCATAATCTTAAATGAGGAGAATATGTACTTTCTGTCCTTCTATTCCTTCATTTACACATATTCTGTGCTCTATTTTTTCATATTTATTGAATGCATATGATGTGCTAGACACTGTCCTAAGGATTTTTGCATATAATTGTCACAACAAGCTGATGAATTATTACAATTAACCCATTTTACCAATGAGGAAATGGAAGCACTCAGCTACTAAGCAAAGCAGTGTGACTCCAGAGCCTGCCCTCTTGGCCACTGTATTAAACTTCCCTTCTGGTACGATACATGCTTATAAATCTACTGTGCCTGTGCATTTCCCCCAGTGAAGATATCCAAGTGAAATATTAAGGAAAACCTAGAAATTATATACAATTCCACTCCATCTGTCCATGGGGTCTTTTCTATAATATCCCCAAGCTTTATTTCTGCTCACTGACAGTTAGGATAGAGAAAAGGCTATTCCTGGTCTCTTATTAGAACCTGAGCTATGACTGAAGTTGAAATCCAAAGTTTTTCTAGGGAACCAGATTCCAGAGGTTCTGAGGAAGGGGGAGACCACCTGTGGAATGATATTTTCTCTGCTGTGATTCTGAAAGAACTGTATTGCACATTCCAAAGCTAAGAGTAAAATCAAGCTGTATATCTAGGCATTTTGGATTGTAGTACTTTTGTGGGTATTTGACTTTCCATAGAGAACGTAATGAAGATTTAGGGAGAAAGTGTGTGGTATCATGGAAAGAGGGTTGGTGTGGGAGTCAGGATGCACTTTTGGCTGCGTCCACTTAGCTTCATTCCTTCAGCTTCAGTTCTCTCATGCAGAGTGCAGTTTTCTCCTCGGAGTATTAAACTGTTAAAGCACAATAAATTATAGAGGGTTCTGGAAGACTGAAAGGCAGAGAATCCACTAGGGGACCTAATGGCTGTGGGAAGTATCTCTTTGGCCTAGAGGAGAAGTGGAATCATGCCAGAGAGGGAAACCAGGTGATGAATACCAAGAAGAAGAGGGGCTATTCTTTTAAGCAACCTCAAAGAGGCTTTCCAGGCATTATGGCTTTGACCGAGCTGTGTGCAATGCCCAATCAATTAAGTGTGGATCTTCTCATGACGGGAACTCTCCTATAAATGCTCTTGCTTCTCCCCTCTACAGCTTTTAGCCCTTTGCAGGTGTTAATAGGTGTATCTTAATACCAAGTAAGAGTTCTCTGCACCAATAAAAAGAAAGCAGTTTTCTGCAAAAATAATTTGGCTCTTTCTACACACAGATAGCTCTTCAGGGCAGGAGTCAACCAGTGACAGAACAAATCAACCTGTTACTTATTTTGGTGAATAAAAATTTGGGGGAACACAGATACACCTATTTGTTTACTGATTGCTTCTTTCAACCACAGAGTTAAGAAGTCAAGACAGAAAGCACTTAGGCCACAAAGTGAAAGTCTGGCTTTTTTCAGAATAAGTTTGCAAAACCCTGCTTCAGGGACTCTTAAAGGTAACTCTAGGTCAGAAAACACCTACACTCCCTGTCCTCTTGAACTGCAGAGGTGCCTGTGTGGTCAGTGGCATCCTCTCAATATTTATTCCCTCATCGTCCAAGGGTATCTTCAAGATCAAATAGGCCTCAAGGGAATTTGTGTTCTTTCTAGTACATCAGGCCTCTAACAGCCATGTCACCTGATTATCCTTCTCCCTGCAGTATGCACACGGCACTCACATCTCCAAGATCATCTCAGTGCTGGCAAGAGATGCAGGGATGGGACTTACGGGAAAGCAAGTAATCACAAAACTATCCCAGATGAGCCTGGTATAGCACAAAAAAATTATGCAAATTTTCATCAACATCTCCTATAACCCATTTTAACTATTTTGGTGGAATATTATCAGATGGACAGTAACCTGCTTTTCCAGCATTTCACTCAGTGGGCAGTCTTGTGAGAAAATTGTATAAAGCGGCTTAATTCGCAGAACCTACTGTATTACAATACATCAGGCTTTAGGTAGGTAGATTAAATTTCTATGTTAAGAATTCCTAGGACAACCCGGTTAGGAAACCCCCTCATATCATACACAGCTACTGACTGATGCTCTATTGCCTTCTTTAGAATACATTCACTTCCTGCTGGCTATACCCTCTGCTTCCTAGGATTCTACCTCAGGCACAAGATCTTAGAAGACACCAAGAGTTCTTTCAGTTTGTCCCCAGTCAAATATTCATTACTCTTCTGCTCTTTAAACAATACTTTCAACTTTTTTTTTCTACTCATTTCTGTCTTAGCTAAAATTCCTCTGGAAAGCAACTAATTTAGCATCCGATGTTGGCTGGGTAGTTGTCTCCTCACCTGTGGGCTCTCAAACCCCGGGACAAAGAGCATTCTACAAATTCATCCTGATATCCTTAGCAAAGATACACAAAATCTCTTTTATTTATGTATTCATCGTCTTGTATTTTTCCATCCTTTTGTTCAACCTTTCGTCTCCTCTGGAATATTATGGCATAGTCAAGTCCTAAGTGATTCTTTTATGCACTGTTTTTCAGGTCCTGGATTAACAGCTTTCTAGTTAGGGCATAAGATCAACTTAATTAATCAAAATAAGCCTTTTTTTAATGAAATGGAAGGGAATAGATGCAAATAGAGTATGTAAGAAAATATTAGTGTGCATCACATTTATTAGTATATATATACTTTTCTATACCATTGTACAGATATATATACATATTTATTATATAATATGTATATTATTGTATTACATAATACGTATTACATAATACATATTATACATAAACTTTGTATATATATGAACCATAATGTAAGATAAATTTCTTCCTGTGAGTTAACATCAAGAAATATTTTTAAGGTACTGATCAGATGTCTTTCCTCTTCTCCCCACCCCATCTTTCAGAATTTTTCTGTGAGTACATGACCACATTTGGAGTTGTACTAGATATGCCTTTTAACTTTAAGAATCCAGATAGTTTTTGAGAACCAAAATTGCCCTCTAAGATTGCTTTGCTTGTTCTTTTCTTAATTGTTCCTTCAGATCAATTTAGTTGGATAATTGGTATCTCGTTTCTTGGCCCAAACACAAAAGGAAATTTTACATTGTGAAATAAAATGCCACTGCAGCACTATAAGTTTAATTACTAATTAATGCCCTTATTTATATCTGTAAACTAATCATTTAAAGTCTACCTTACTGTAACTCTGAAAATAAAAATAGTTTTAACATTTATAACTTTCTGTAGTTCATAGTGCCCAGGCTTATCCAGATCATTGTTTTTAAGCATTTTGGTAAATTGTTTTTTGAAACCGAAGTAATATATTTGAGGGGAAAACTTAAACAAATAAAATTTCTTGAGAATGAAAAAGAGCATTGTTTTCACGAGGTGGAAATCTGCTCCACTCTCAGCTACTATTGACAATGGCAATGACAATCTCCATTAGGTGAACTCCATTACATTTTGATGAGATGATAATTTGTGGTTCATGAGGCACTGCACAACTAAGACCCTAGATTTTACCAATATCTTTCATCATTTGCTCCTGTAACTCTACCAACGAACTGACTAGTGTATTTCTTAATTTGCCAATAACATGATGGTGTTTCTATCAATTAAGAAACTCAATTTTTTTTAAATTGATTACAATATAATCATGACTTCCTCTTTATATTGTAGAGAACCACATTTGAAATTCATCAGTGGCAGTATCTTATCCTCCTGGATGTAACTTGAACTAGATGACAACTGGGGTCCATTTCAGTTTGCAAAATCCTTTCCCTGGCCCATAAGACACTATGTGATCTGGCTCTGCTTGTCTCCTGAATCTGATGCCAGTCCCTAGCCACTCACATCACACATTCATTCTCAGACAATCTCAATAACAATAACATCCATTTGCCCAGTTCTTTCTCCTTCCAACTCATTTTATACTATGTTGCCAGATTAAAGTTTCTAAATCCTATTGTTAATCATTTCAGTAGTTTTCCCAAATGTCTTCAGTATCTTTCCACTGCTCATCAAATTTCATGCACACCTTATTCTGTGGGTCAAGAATCTCTGTAGTATAATCTGAAATGACTTTTTAAAACTTATATCCCTTCATTTTACTTGGAATATTGATAATCCAGCCAAATAGAACTATATTCCCCAAACCTCTTATAACTGACTTCTCATAACACACATTCAAATACACATGCACGTTTAAAAAAAATTCCTATTAAAGTGGTGCGACTGGGTGGCTCCTGGGTGGCTTAGTTCCTTAAGTGTCTGCCATTAGCTCAGGTCATATCCCAGGGTCCTGGGATTGAGCAGCATGGTCGGTCTGGCTCCCTGCTCAGTGGGGAGTATGTTTCTCCCTCTCCCTCTGCCCCTCCCCCTGCTCGTGCTCTCTCTTGTTCTCTGTCTCCTGTGTGTGCTCACTCTCTCTCATAAATAAAATTTTAATTAAAAAATTCCTGTTGAAGAATAGTGACTGTTTATTAAAGAAATAGACACCCATGCCGCATTATGGAGTTTCGGTCCCAGCTCCATGTACTGCTGTCTGTGTGGCCTTTGGCAAGTTACGTAATCTTTCTGGGCCTAAATTTCCTCCTCTCTAGCAGGAGATAATAATGCCTGCCTCACAGAGTTGTTATAAAGAAGAAATGAATTGGTATATGCCAAGCTCCTAGAATAGTGACTGGCACAAAATATACTGTCAAAAAACAACACCTACTCTCAGAATTCTACTAATTTCTCAGGAATAGGCAGCCTCTTTAGACTCCCCAAATGGATTTGATTTTTCTTTCCTTTGGACATTTTCTGATATTTTGTTGACCATCTTTTGTCATTTAATAGGTTCTCTCACATTTTTGAGGTGTAAGTATGTCTGATTTCCTTCAATGATAAAATGATAAAACACTTAAAAGTAGATAATCTGTATAATGCATATTTTACATACAAATAGTGGCTGGTACATACTGGGAGATTAAAACAATATTTTTAATGATGTGAATTTCACTATAATTAGACAAAACAAATGTATAATTTGTTTTAAAACATTTGGTGTCCTACACTGTATCTACAAGTGTTTTATTTTTTTATATCTACACATCTACAAATGTTTTAGATCAGTGGTCATCAAAGTTTGGACTAGGGATCCTTAAAATAAAACTATTCTCATAATCTATAATACTAAGACATTTGCAATCTTTTTCATTCTCATTCTCTCACAGGAAACTCTAGAGTTTCCCAGAAGCTTCATGTCATGTAATACTGTGATAATATAATAGGTTGAATGCAGAAGTAGATATAAGAACCCAGCTGTCTTTTTTAAAACCAAACATTTTAAGAAGGCTTTATAACTTTTAAAAAACCGTTCTTTAGGAGAAAACAGAGTCCTATCATTTGGCTAATTCACAGGCTTGAAAAACCATCTTCTGGTAATTACCATCCACAAAACACAAAGTCTTTGAAGACAAAGCTGAGCAGAGGGAGTAGCACTGGGAGAATTTATTTCGGTGTTAGTCACAGGTAGAAAGGAATATGTGAAAGAAGTAAAAAATTGTGGAAAGTAATCAGTGCCACTTCAAAATGCTCTGCTGATACTCAGGTTCTCTATTGCTAGGTCACTTTAACTCTAGGAGTCTCTAAGGCACTGTGCACAGTGGAAATGGAGCGAGTTTGAAATCAGAAAGTGTAAGTTTAAACCTTGGCTCTGTTTATTTCAAGTCCTTTAGGGTCTCATTCTCTCCCTCTTATTGCTGATCGAAGATAATAATAAGAACTCTTTCCACTTATAGATTATTTTCTCCCTACTAGAAACTTTAGTCTTCATTTAATTGTTAAAACACAACAAAAAATAAGACATGAATTAGTAGTATTCTCAATTTACAGATAAGGAAATTTAGTTTTATAAAGACAAAGTAATGTGCCAAGGTACACAGAAGATAAGTGTCTGGACAGATTTAAATCTAGATAGTCTAACTCAAAAATTCTTATTCTTAAACAGTTTATTATAAACCAAGTGAAGTTATTTGTGAGAAATTACTTTGTAAGCTGTATAAAGTTGCGTAAGTGATAATTATTATGACTTTCAGTGCTTTGTTTCTTCTTTGTGATCTTATTTCCTTTCAGAATGTAAATTTATTGATATTTATGCTAGCAATTTTTGTTAAGAAATTAGCTGCGTGGCATGTAAAGGATTTTGAGGAATCCTCCAGAAAAAGAAAGGAAACCTTTTTGTGTGTGTGAGATTAATCTTGAGTTTCTCTAAATTATTTCATAATGGAAAACTTTTTCCAAAACATTAATTTCTTTTCTTTTTAAGATTTTATTTATTTATTTGACACAGAGAGAGAGATCACAAGTAGGCAGAGAGGCAGGCAGAGAGAGGGGGAAGGGAAGCAGGCTCCCCGCTGAGCAGAGAGCCCGATGCAATGGGGGGTTTGATCCCAGGACCCTGAGATCATGACCTGAGCCTAAGGCAGAGGCTTTAACCCACTGAGCCACCCAGGCACCCCACCATAACATTAATTTCTATATCAAATCATTAGTATACTGCAGAATACACATGCTGACCTAAGCATTACCCCACATTATTAAAAACTTTCATAAACACTGTTTGTAATGGATGCATACCTTTCCTCAAATGGATATAACATGATTAGCATAGTCATTCCCCTGTACTGGAATAGAATTTGTTCCCGAGTTTCAGCTTCTATAAATAATGCTAAGATGAACATTTTTGAGCAGTTTTCCTCTGTATGGGACATAAATTCTTCTAATAGTTTTTCAGCTCAATGTCAGACTGATTTGTAGCAGTGGAGGAGAGTGCTCATTGCCCTCTGTCTTTCCTTGCCAGGGCTGATTAATCTCATTTAAAAACAATTTTCCTTATTTGATAGCCTTCAAAAGTATGAACTTACTATTTTTTCATTTAGGTTTTTCTCAAGTTTTGGAAAGCAAGTCATTTTATTATTTTATTTTTCCAGCTTTTTTGAGGTATAATTGACAAAATTCTAAGATAGTTAAGGATCAATGTGATAATTTGATATACATGTATATTACAAAAGGCTTCCCCCATGGAGCTAATTAACACATCTGTCCCCTCAAATATTTACTTTTTTTTTTTGATGACCACACTTAAGTTCTACTCTTTTAGCAATTATACAATACAGTGTTATCAACTAGTCACTGCGCTGTGCATTAGGCCCTCAGAACTTATTCATTTTATAACTAAAAGTGTGTACCTTTTTACCAACATCTCCTATTTCCCCTATCTCCTAGCCCCCGACAATCACTTTTCTACTCTCTGTTTCTATGAGTTTGACTTCATTTTTTTTATTAGGCACATAAGTAATACTATGCAGTGTTTCTCTTTCCCTAACTTACTTCACTTAGCATAAGGCCCTCCAATTTCATGGACGGCAAATGTTACAAATGGCAGAATTTCCTCTTGTTTAAGGCTCAAGAACATTCCCTTTATATATATATATATATATATTATATATATATATATATATACACACACCACATTTTCTTTATTCATTTATCCATTGATGGACACAGGTTTTTTCCAGGTCTTGGCTATTGTGAATAGCATTGCGATGAACATGGGACTACAGGTATCTCTTCCAGATGATGGTTTCATTCCCTTTGGATATATACCCAAAAGTGGGACTAGTGGATCATATGGTAGTTCTATTTTTAATTTCTAGAGAAAGCTTCATACTGTTTTTCTAGTGGCTGTACTAGTTTAAATTCCCAACAGCAGTGGACATGTGTTCCCCTTTCTCCACATCCCCACCAGCATTTACTATTTCTGGTCTTTTTGATAATAGACATCCTAATAGATTTGAGGTGACATCTCATTGAGGTCTTCATTTGCATTTTCCTGATAGTTATCAATGTTCCACATCTCCTCATGTACCTGTTAGTCATTTGGTTGTCTTCTGTGGAAAAGTATCTATTCAGATCCTCTGACCATTTTAATCAAATTGTTTGGGTTTTGTTTTTTGCTTTATTTTGTTTTGTTTTGTTTTTTGCTATTGAGTTGTATGTGTTCTTACATATTTTGGATATTAACCCCTTATCAGATATATGAGTTGCAAATATTTTTCTCCCATTCAATAGATTGCCTTTCATTTTGCAGATGGTTTCTTTCCTTTGCTGTGAAGTTTTTTAGCTTGATGTAGTCCCATTTGTTTGTTTTTGCTTTTGTTGTCTTTTCTTTTGGTGTTAATGCCAAAAAAATTTGCCAAGGCCATTGTCAAGAAGCTTGCTCCCTATTTTTTTCTCCCAGGAGTTTTATGGTTCCAGATCTCATGTTCTAGTCTTTTAACAACAAGCAAATTGCCAAATAGGTAGAATTTCACTGTAAGTGCTCACTGGTAATTGGATTAAGTGTTCTGACATTTAATATTATTTTTATAAAAGATACTGATTTATCTACAGAAGCTGAGTGTATGGTCACACACACATACACAAAATAGTGTAAGAGTTTTTGTTTAGCAAGGAGCAGGAGAAAGGTTTTATAGAGTGGCTACAAGAACAGAGAAGAAAGAGGAAGGGGATAATTCTCCTGGCCTTTTGGGCTGGGTTTGAGCTCCTATGAATAAGGAAATAAAGAATGAGAAGATGTTGAAACTGTTCACTTTGTGAAACTGTACATATGCTCAAGCTATTTTTAGGGCTCATATCTGGAAGCCTCTCAGTCATGGAATATAACCCAGCTTTGGCTGAAGACTAGAAACTCAACAAAACTTGTAATTACATTTCCTAAAAGGGAGTGTCAAGGCTATTTCCAGTGATTCCTTTTGCCACAAGCAGAAATACGTAGTACATGGGACTATAGAAGAAGTTTGCTGTTTGCTGTGGAGTTTCACCAGTAAAAGCATCAGCTCTGGAGTCAGCCTGTCTCAGTTCAAAACTTGACTTTGCCACTTGGTGGCTCTGAAAACTTGAGCCCCATCATGCTTCAGATTCCTTACCTATCAAATGAGGGCACTAATAGTACCTACGGTGTGTGGTTATTGCAAGGATACAATAAAATAATCTATAATAAGCATGTCATAATGCCTCATGCATAATAAGTGCTCAATAAATTATCATCTACAGTGACTTTAGCTGACAAAATGGACTTCCAAACAAAAATTTTAGCCCTTTCAGGACATTATAAAGAAGTGAAGGAAGATAAGGCTGAGGTCCTGGTTTCTAATAATCAGAGACTGATAAGTCAGGAGAATTTTGTGTTACTGTTTAAAGAGGCTAAAAGTTACTGTTATTGTTAAGAATCATTAACCACAAAGAACTCAAGGTTGAATAAGTCAAGAAAATAGTCCAAAGTTTTAGTTCAAAAATATTGTTAAATCCCAAGGTTTTGCTTCTCCTTCTCCATAATTTTTATCCTTTAAAATGGAATGTACAGAGTAAGAGTGAAGATTAGCTATGAATCTGGATGATGTAAGCAGAAAGGGCATCAGAATGGAAGTCAGGAAATGCAGTTTCTTGTCTCATTCTGTAGGCATCCTTGGGGTAAGTAAGTCATTTTACAGCTCTGAGGCTCAGTTACATTAGCTGAAAAATGAGTATACCGGAATGTATTTTCTTATAAAATGGAAAGTGTTATACTGTAAAAACAAAACAAAACAAAAAAACCTCTGACTTGGTTATCAGAGAAACAGATCTAAACCTTGGCTTTACACTTTCTGGCTATGTGATCATGAGAAAGTCACTCTACTTCTTGGTCATTTCACTCCATGGATGCACGTCACTTCTCTATCTCAGAATACTGAGGAATGTAGGAATTATAGTGTCTTTAGGTTATTTGTTGATACACCATCTCAAAACAAATTAAAACATGTTATATGTAGAGGTAATCAAACAGTCATGGAGCAGATTTTTTATTTTTGACTTGACAGAATATATCATGTTGGATAAAACTACTTTAACTCATTTGCTGCCATTCTTATATTAAAGATGAGAGAATTTTTAAATTGAATATGACCTTTGAGACTTTCATCTTGGTTCTATCTAATATGGCCAAATTCATCTCTTCAAGACCAATCTAGGTTATGTAATATAAGTTAATTCTCCTAAAGAACTAGGTACTAATTTAAAAAAAGATACTCAAATTTTGATTGATGGCTTAGAAAAATTTACATGTCTTAATATTCTTTATTCTTATCATTCAGGTGAGATCTCATTTTTTAAATACCTCAGTCTGGTAGCATGAAAGGAAACATTCTCTTTTTCTTATTTTTAAAAATGTAGAAATAAATAAGTGTGTCAGTATCATGAGATAGAATCAAGAAAGGAAGTATTTCCACAGAATATAGCACTGACATGAAAATTAAAAAAAAAAAACAGTTGCTCATATATAAGCAATTACAAACCATTTGAATAGTTGGAATCTTCTTAAATCAGTCTTCCTACTGTCAAAAACCTTTAAATTAGCACAGGACTCTCACCAGCCTTTCCTATCTTCACTGAAGTCAGGACCGTAACAGATCTGATGATTAAATGATCAGGACTACCCTTTGATAAACAAAAAAAAATGGTATAGAAGCTTTTACAAAACATACCATACTTTATCTGAGAAGTGTTTCTATAATAACAAAGTTAATATAAGTACCTGAAAAGGTGATAAGTTTCTGCTGGGTGTGAAAATTACCTGCAGTGTGTGTGTGTGTGAGTGTGTGTGTGTGTGTGTGTTTTGAGAGAGAGAGAACACAAGTGATGGGAGGAGTGCAGGAGAGGGAGAGAGAATTTTAACGGAGCCTGACATGGGGCTGATGTCACAACCCACAGATCATGACCTAAGCCAAAATCAAAAGTCCCAGACTTAACTGAGTCCACCCAGGTGCCCTACCTGTGTTTGTAAAGTGATAAATCCACTGAGTTTCAGATGACTTACCTCTCGGGTGCCTGAGTGGCTCAGTGGGTTAAAGCCTCTGCTTTTGGCTCAGGTCATGATCTCAGGGTCCTGGGATCGAGGCCCGCATCGGGCTCCCTGCTCAGCGGGGAGCCTGCTTCCCCCTCTCTCTGTCTGCCTGCCTCTCTGCCTCCTTGTGATCTCTCTCCCTCTGTGAAATAAATAAATAAAATCTTAAAAAAAAAAAAAAAAGATGACTTACCTCTCATTTCAAAAGTGCACCCCCCAAATTCTGAAAAGTAAGGCTACTTTCCCAGTGTTCTAATCATCTCTATCTCCCACCATTTTATTTATTCTCTTTCTACCATAGGAACAGCAGGCCCCATCTCTAACTGTGCCGGAATGGAGACCCACATCAAGCTGTGTGACATGCTTGACTGACAAAGTAATGGACTGATCCCAGGGATTCTGGGGTCATGGCAGAGATATTTATTGCTTAGCAACCCTAACTGATGTCAAGAGTTTTGCTGAATGCAGATGGAAAGTAGGACTGTTGAAAATCAAAATTGCTTTGCTATAATTCTTTTAAATTGTTTTCAATAAAAAATATTAATTAATTTACCCATTTATTTGTTTGATTGATTGATATAAGAGCTTTCTGGCCAAATACTAAAGTGGCAATTACAATTGCCGATCACATTAAAGGGCGACAGAAAGACAAAACTTAAGAGGAGAGAATGCCCACAACTTCTCCTGCAGGTTAATCATCTACTTTTCTGAATTGCTATTCAAGTGCATTTCTCTAATCTTCATTGCTACTCGGAGTCCAGGAAAGTAAGAAATGATGGCAGAGTCTTTGGAAGCACATTGAAAATAATGGCATATTACTTAAAAACTATCATTTATCAACAGTGTAATACAGTCCAGATACTATATTTACTATCCCATGTTTGAGGCCTTTCTTTGCAGGAAAAGTAACTGATTGTATTCTTATTCATGCTAAGTAGAGTTTCACAGGCTCCTTAATTAATTTTAAATATGCTGTAGGAAGCCAAATATGATGTATGAAACATTTCTTTATATCAAAAGTATGTATCCAGTTTATGTCACTATAAAAATCATACCTGCTACTACCAGGAACTACTACTGTGAAAACAGACTTTACAGGTTTCCACATAGCTATAACCAAGAATAAAAACTGAAAAGAAGAGCTTATTGACATTTTGGATATAGGCCCTTAAAATGAAAGCCCAGTATGAGGATAGTATTCCTTTTCCAATCATAAACCTTGGGCATTTTTTTTTTCTAGCTAGCAGGATGCCAACATTAGGAAAACAATAGACAACTCTTTCAGTAGTCATCCATATGGTACAGGCCAGCAGTAAAAGGAGCTATTTTATCCCACAAGTTAGCTAGATCCTAATGATCCACAATGTTCAATTAACAAAATGATTTATTTAAAAAATCAGACACAACGCATTTAGAGAAAGAAGCAAATGAAAATAAGACCAGATTTTCAAGAGGGTTTATTTTTTTCTGTCATTTTCCCTTTCTTTTTCTTTTCTTTTCTTTTCTTTATTTAACTGTTTTTGTGTTTGTTTGTTTGTTTGCTGAGATTTTCCATTTTTCCCGAGTCAGTTTCAGTAGTTTGGGTGTCTTTCAAAGAATTTGTCCATTTCATCTAGGTTATATGATTGTTGATACACAATTGTTCTCATATTCCTTCATAATTTGTTTTACTTCTGTAAGTTCAGTCATAATATTCCCTTTTTCATTTATGACTTTATTAATTTGAGGCTTTCTTATTTCTTGATTATTTTGCTAAATGTTTGTCAATTGTATTGATCTTTTCAAAGAACCAACTGTGATTTCATTATTTTCTATATTGTTTTCTATTCTTTATTTCATTTATTTTTCCTCTAGTTTTCGTTTTTTCTTCTTTTTGTTCTGGATTGTTTTGTTTTTCTAGTCTTACAGTGGAAGATTAAGTTATTAAATTGACATCTCTCTTTCTTTTTCTTTTATTTTTTTTAGAGAGGGAGAGTGGGGGGTGGCAAGAGGGACAGAGGGAGAGGCAGAGAGAGAGAATCCCAAGTAATCTCCATGCCCAGTGAAGAGCCCAATGCAGTGTTTAATTGCACAACCCTGAGATCATGACCTGAGATCATGAAATCAAGAGTCAGAGGCTGAACCAACTGAGCCACCCAGATGCCACTTTCTTCCTTTTTGATTTAAGCATCATAGCTACAAATTTCCCTGTAAGCACTACTTTATCTGCATTTCATTCAGTTTCAGTATGTTGTGTTTACAGTGTTATTTATCTCAAAGAATTTTCTAATTTCTCTTATGATTTCTTTGATCCACTGGTTATACACGAATTTTCATATATTTTTTAATTTGCCAAATTTCTTCTGTTATTGGCTTCCAATTTTATTCCATGTAATCAGAGAACATACTCTGTATCACTTACATATATAGGGATGTGGTCTATCCTGGAAAGTGTACCAAGTGCACTTGAGAAAAATGTGCATTCTTCTGTTGTTGGATAGAGTGTTCTGTTAGGTCTAGCTGGTGTATAGTGTTGTTCAAGTCTTCCATTTCTTTACTGATATTTTCACTGTTTTGTCAAATACTGAAAGTGAGTTTTGAAGTCCAGCTATTATTGTGGAACAATCTATTTCCACTTTCAATTCTGTCAGTTTTGTTTCATATGATTTGGGCTCTGATATTAGCATATATGTTTATAGCTGTATCTTCTTGATGGCTTGACGTTCTCATTATTACCGAATGTCCTTCTTGTAAAATTTTTTGTCTCAAAGTCTACTTTGTCTGCTATTGGTAAAGCTACTCTCACTCCCTTTTGGTTACCGATTGCAATGTATGCCTTTTTCCGTACTTTTACTTTTAACATATATATGTCTTTGAATCTAAATGTCTCTCTTGTACACAGAATAGAGTTAGATCATTTTTTAATCTATTATACTAATCTCTTTATTTTAGTGTGGAGTATTTAATACATTTATACATTGTAATTACTAATATATTAGGATTTATGTCTGTGATTTTGCTACTTATTTCTATATGTCTTGTATCTTGTTCATTCCTCTATTTTTTTTCTATTTTTTTCTATTTTTATTTCAGTTGTACTTTTCAATTATAGTCTTTCTATTTGTTTTTTAATTAATTTCTTTTTATTTGTATTTTCAATTCAGTGAGACAGCATTCTCAAACTTTCATTCTTTAGACATTTTTTCTTGAGTTATTTGATCATTTTTTAAATAGCTGATTTAAATTATTTGTGTCAACAAATTAAGTGTCAACATCTGGGCTTCCACAGGGACAGTTCTATGTATGGTCCATACTTTCATATTTCTTTGTGTATCTCATAACTTTTTGTTGAAATTCAGATACTTTATAATGCAACAACTTAGGAAATCAAATTACCCCGTCCCCAGGGTTTGTTGATGTTGCTGTTTGTTGTTGCTGCTGTTATTGACCTTTTGCACTAATTCTATAAAGTCTGTATTTTTTGTCATGTCACTAAAGTTTCTGCTCAATTCTTAGTGGTCAACTAATAATTGGACACAGATTTCCTTAAATGCATGTAAACAATAATTCTTGCAATCTCTGCTGAGGGGCTATGTGTGTATTTGAGGCTGTTCTCAACACTCAGCTAGGTAATTTACAACCAACCCTATCTTAGCCTTTGCTTTTGTCATACACAGAGCCTCAAGGTGAGCCAGAGATGAGGGTTGCTGTGGTCTGAATATTGGTGTACCCCTCTAAAATTCAGATGTTGAAATCCCCAATGTCCAAGGTGATATTATTAGGACTTGGGGACTTGGGGCCTTTGGGAGATGATTAGGTCACATGGGCAGAGTCCTCATGAATGGAATTAGCATTTCTATAAATCTTCTTTTTCTGAGAGATCCTTTGTCCCTTCCATTATGTGAGGAAGCACTGAAATGGTGCCATCTATGAGGAAGTGGGCCTTCATCAGACACTGAATCCGTGGGTGCCATGATCTTGAACTTCCCAGCTTCCAGAACTGTGAGAAATAAATGTTTGTTGTGTATAAACCATTCAGTTTATGGTATTTGTATTATAGCAGTCCAAACAAAACTAAGACAAGTGTTTGGGTCCTTCTCAGGTTTTCTGTTAGCATAAATACATCCCTTGGCATATGAACAGCTCTAAGCATGCAGGTGACCTCCCAGATCCCCAGTAGTATGTCAGATCTTTTCAAAGCCCACTATGGACATCTCATTTTCCAGATCTTTTTAAAAAGTTATTTAGTTAGCCTATTGTTTGCTCCAACTGTTAACCATAATCTTGGGTAGTCAAAATATTTAACAATCGCCTCTAATTGTTTTTGACAGATGCCCCAGGGAAAAGGCTATTCTCACTAGGTGAACTCCAAGTCAGATCGAGTAAAAACAGCCTTGTCAGCAAGAAACATCTGACAGGTAAAATAATGATAATTTTCTGGGAATGGGTCTTTGGAGGAGCTCCAACCCCACTGTGCACTTTCAAATGCTGACAGGCTGCTGGTTTTCACCATGCTTATGGGCTGTTGTTTTTTAAGGTTACTATAGATCTTGGCAGAAGTGTATGGGAATAGGGAAAATTAAAATGCCATAATAATTGCTCTTTTTATTGCAATTCAGCTATTTTTACAGACTCTGTCAAGCCTTTGGTTAATTTCTAGAGTTCTGTAAAACATTGTAACAATTACTGCCATTGTTCTCATTTTACGGAGGGGAGAATATTCAGAGGATTTCCCTCCACCATTTTTGCTGACATCACTTTATTTGGTTTAGATTTGTTTTGTTTTGTAATGTTTTCATGCACAACATAAAACTATACAGACTTCCGTTTGTATAGTGCCTGGATGGCTTTCACTTGAGCATCTGACTCTTGACTTTGGCTCAGGTCATGATCTGAGGGTCATTGTATTGGACCCTGTGCTAGGCTCTGCTCTCAGCACAGAGTCTGCTTAGGACTCTCTCTCTCTCTCCACTTCCCTCTGCCCCTCCCCCTGAAAAAATAAATAAAATCTTTTAAGAAAGTTAAACTTCACTTCACTCTGTTGCTAAGATCTATTCTTTAATGAAACACAAAGATAAATAATAATTATCACAATAGCTAATATTTATCAAGGTCTTAGCATATACCATGCATAATTATAAATCTTTTATATGTAGTAAGTCTTTTAGAACAGAAATTCAACAGGTTCAGCTACTCTTAGTATCCTTTTTTTCGAATGTAGAAACCAAAGCACAGGTAACTTGCCCATCATCACACAGCAATTAGTAGTCAGGAATTCAGGAATTTAACACAAAGAAAGCCTTTACTCTAAAGTATATGTTCTTATGTATGCCACACTAAAAACTAAAAATTAAAGCTTCAAAAAATGCCTAAATAAAGTTATCAGGCTTCTCTATACACAATAGTCTTTTTTCTGGTCTTTTCTTAGAAGACTAATACAAAGGGAGAGGAAACTTCTTTTATTTAGAAATTGGTTTGGGCAACTACTCTCAGATATATCCATAAAAGGAAATTTCTAGACTATCTTTAAGAAAACAGTGCACCAGTAAGACAAAAAGAGCAATGAGTTAGGGCATACCTGGTTACCACGACAATGTGTAGTACCATTTTTGTTTACTAATACATTAGTATTTGAAAGTAGCTACAGAATAAGGAGAATATAACCTCTTGCTTTTCATGTTACTGATTATTTACTCTCAGATTTTCAACTTGATTCTTTTAACAGTTCTATGACATATAATCTACTTTTTCAGATGATGAAATAGAAATTCTAATAGCTTAGGTAAATTCTTGAAAACAAAACATTCTGTTTTTACTATGTGTCAGGAAATGTTCCATGCACCTTAAATTTACTGACTTTTCCCACTCACAACAATCCTGTGAGACAAGAATTATTGAATTATTCCCATTTTTAAGATGAAAAACCTGAGGCAGAGAGAGGTTAAGTAATTTGCCCAAGGTCACATAGTAGAGCTGAGATTTGAACACTAGTGATTCTAGTCATAGAGATTGAAATATCACTACAATAAAATATATAAGATTGCAAGATCACTTCTGTAGTACCACAAAATGCCACATATAAAAATGTCAGACTATTAAACTATAAAATAAAAATTACAATCCAAAAAATTAGTTTTATGTCAGTATGTGCTTTAATCCTATCTTGATTGGGCAATGGACTTCCTACACTGAAATTAAGAAAATGCTATAGGGACCCAGAAGGTGCCATTGAGCTGCCCCATTCACTAGCATAGGAACAGAAACACAGGCTGAGGGCAGCAAACCTTGGTGCCAGGTCTTGGTATACTTTACCATAAAATCCAAACTGCTGCATGGTGGTTCAACCAATTTCCAGGACAAACTGGCAAATGGCAAAAGTACAGCAAGACCCTCCCCCCAGAGGATCAGCATGGGTCAGCACTGTGAAGATCTCTAAAATTTAGAGTTTTGAAACCCAGCCACATACCTGCAATAAAACACAGGAGTACTGTGCCGCAGATTAACAACTCAGATACAGGTAGGGTAAAGACAAGGATCTAGCAGAAGCCAGGACACAACAGGGGTTGTTCTTCTGTGAAGGCTTCCTGAAGAGTGGCAGTACAAGCTCCCCATCCAGAGACAAGAGAGCTGGATGATGCCATTCCCCCCACTACCACTATCACTGACCAATCTCAGTGAGCAAAACAGCACCACCCGGTGGACGCCGCAGCCACTACACCAAGTCCCACTCCGCTGCACCTGGCAGGCTCATCTCCATTAGGACAAGTCAGCCGGAGAATCAGTGCAGCAGGCCCTACCCCCAGAAGACCAGGACAAACCCTCCCATGCACCAAGTCTACTGGTCATAGAATGCTATAATCAAAGCTTCAGCTCGAGGGGAAATAGGATTTAGCTTCTTTTATTTGTTGCTTTTTTTGGACCTCTTCCTAATATAGCTATTATTCCAGAGCAGGAATGCAACAGGCTTTCCTAACAAAAAACAGTGACTCAGATAAAATGATAAGACAGAGGAATTCACTCCCCCAAAAAGAACAGAAAGAAATCACAGTCAGATATTTAATCAATACAGATACAAATAAGGTGTCCGAACCAGGATTTAAAGCAATAATAATAATGATACCAGCTGAGCTTGAGAAAAGCATAGGAGACACTAGAAAATCCCTTACTGCAGAGATAAAAGTACTAAAAACTAGTCAGGCTGGAAAAAAAATGCTATAACTGAGTGGTAAAACCAAATTAGATGTGATAACAACAAGAATGGATGAAGTAGAGGAATGAATCAGTGATATAGAAGATGAAATTATGGAAAATAGTGAAGCTAAAAAAAGAGGGAAAGAAAAGTATCGGATCACAAATGTAGACTTAAGGAATTCAGTGACTCCTTAAAATGTAATAACGTTTGTATCATAGAAGTCCCAGAATAAGAAGAGAAAGAAAAAGGAGCAGAAGGTTTATTTGAGGAAATTATAGCGGAAAACCTCCCTACTCTGGGGATGGAAACAGATGTCGAAACCCAAGAAGCACAGAGAACTCTCATTAAATTCAACAAAATCTGGGCTCCTGGGTGGCTCAGTGGGTTAAAGCCTCTGCTTTCGGCTCAGGTCATGATCTCAGCGTCCTGGGATCGAGGCCTGCATCCAGCTCTCTGCTCAGCAGGGAGTCTGCTTCCTCCTCTCCCTGTCTCTCTGCCTGCCTCTCTGCCTACTTGTAATCTCTCTCTCTGTGTCAAATAAATAAATAAAAATATTTTTTTAAAAAAGTAAATAAAAAATAAAAAAAATAAATTCAACAAAATCTGGCCATCACCAAGACATATCATAGTCAAATTCACAAAATATACAGACAAGGAAAGAATCCTGAAAGCAGCAGGGAAAAAAAGTCCTTCACCTACAAGAGAAGACCTATCATGAACACAGCAGATCTGTCTATAAAAATTTGGCAGGCCAGAAGACAGTGGCAGGAAATACTCAACATGCTGAATGGGAAAAATATGCAGCCAACACTACTTTATCCAACAAGGCTGTCATTCAGAACGGAAAGAAAGATAGTTTTTTCTAGACAAACAAAAGCCAGTCCTGCAAGAAATATTGAAGGGGACTCTTTGAGTGGGAAAGAAAGACCAAAAGCAACAAAGAATAGGAAGGAACAAGGAACATCACCAGAAACACCAACTTTACAGGTAACACAATGGTACTTAATTTATATCTATCAGTAATCACTTTGAATGTAAATGGACTAAATGTTCCAATTAAAAGACATGGGGTATCAGAATGGATTTAAAAAAAAAAACAAGACCCATTTATGTGTTGCCTACAAGAGAATTAATTTAGACCTAAAGACATCTCCATATTTAAAGTGAGTAGATAGAGATTCATCCTTGTGTACCATAGGGGGCACAGGCACCAAGATGTCCAACTGAGTGGTCTGCTGGGAAGCCAGTTATGCCGGGAGCCACTCAGCCTCAGGACCGCAGCTAGAAGGTTGACTCTCACAAGTACAGTCTATAAAAGACCTGCTAGAGCCATTACTGCACCCCATGCAGGATATACGCACTGTGGTTCTTGTGCTGCTCATGCTTACAAACAAGTGGATCCATCTACTACCCAGAGAATTTTTATCCTCTGGGCTTCTCATTATGTGCCCCTCTCTCTATGTGCACTACCCAGCATGGATATATATAGGACACCTCTGTGTGACCCTTGTATTGACCAAAAGATTTATGGAGAATTATGGAAGAGAGGAATGTTTGAACACATGTCTCTGCAGAGAGATGAAGATGAAGATAGTATTGAAATGCATTTACCTTATACAGCTAAAGCCATGGAAAGCCATAGGATGAGCTTACATTATTACTGTACTGGTTGGAGCTCTGAGTGAGTCAAAAGAACAGGAATTCGAAAAACTTTTCAGTAAATATCTAGTGGATCCTAGTAATCTCTTTGTGGTTTCTTCTGATTTCTGCCATTGGGGTCAAAGTTTCCATTATATGATGAATCCCAGGGGAAGATTTATAGATCCATTGAACATCTAGATAAAAGGAATGTGAGTAGTATAGAACAACTAGACCCTGTATCTTTTAGCAATTACTTGAAGAAATACCATAATCCTGTAAGTGGAAGACATCCCATTGGGATGTTACTAAATGCTATCACAGAGCTCCAGAAGAATACAATGAATATGAGCCTTTCTTTTTTGAATTATGCCCAGTCAGGCCACTGTAGAAACTGGCAGGACAGTTCAGTGAGTTATGCAGCAGGAGAGCTCACGGTCCACTGAAGCTCTGTATCTTTAGGGATGGAAAAAGGACAGTCTCTTTAACAAATGATGTTGGGAAAACTAGAGAGCGACACGCAAAAGAATGAAACTGGACCACTGTCTTACACCATACACAAAAATTAATTCAAAGTGGATGAAAAACCTAAATACAACACAGGAAACCATCAAAATCCTAGAAGAGAACCCAGGTGGCAACCTCTTTGGCATCAGCTATAGCAACGTTTTTTTAGATGTGTCCTGAAGCAAGGGAAACAAAAGCAAAAATGAACTATTAGGACTCAATCAAGGTAGAAAGCTTCTGCACAGCAAAGGAAACAGTTGACAAAACCAAAAAAACAACTAAAAGAATGGGAGACGGTATTTTCAAATTATATATCTGATAAAGGGTTAGTATCCAAAATCTATAAAGGACTTATCAAACTCAACACCCCAAAACCAAATAATCCAGCAGAGACAAGAATAAACATATTCCAAAAATATCCAGATGACTAACAGACACTTGAAAAGTTGTTCAACGTCATTCAACATCAGGAAATACAAATGAAAATCACAATGAGATACCACCTTACACCTGTCAGAATGTCTAAACTTAACAACTGAGGAAACAACAGATGTTGGCAAGGATGCAGAGAAAGGGGAACCCTTTTGCCGTATTGATGGGAATGCAAACTGGTGCAGTCACTCTGGAAAACAATATAGAGTCTCCCAAAAAGTTAAAAATAGAACGACTCTCTAATCCAGCAATTGTACTACTAGGTATTTATCCAAAGGATACAAAATTGACTCGAATGGGATACATGCACCCTAATGTAAGTCACTTCACTTCAATTAACTGTTTTGGCTTTAAAATTAGAGTGGATAGTTTCTCACTTCCTGGACTGATACTTTGTATATCCAAAACATTCTAGTTCCATTCTGTGACTATTTTGACTTTTCATTTAAGTTATGAAACATTTCAAACTCACCTAAAGTTTTGATATCCTTATGGTTTGTGGGAAAGTCTACCTTTAGAAGCCTTCATCACTAATCCTACCAAACTCTGGGCTCCTATCCATCTACTCAAACCTTACATTCTAGGTTAACTAGGCATTAAACAGTATTATTTCTAAGCTGACTTCATCAGTGATTTTTATCATTTCATGTAAGTTTCTTCAGATTTCTATTTTGATTCCCTGACTCCTTCCCATATGACTTCTTTGAATGCACTGTCCTCCTAAACACTGTATACCCAGAAAATCAGTCAGTCCTTAAATTTCAACAGAGAAGTTGCTTCCTCTGTATATACATTCCTGAACTTCAGCCTCTGTTCACCACTGGATTTGCACTGCACTTTTCACATTATTTACCTGTATCTCCCAAACTGGACAAGAATTCCTCTAAGGGAAAGGACTGAGATCCACTCAGCATATATCCAGCAGGATCTGATGAATACAAAGAGCCCCATCTATGTTTTAGAATTAATCAAATTAATTGAGTGAAAATAAAAATAATAAAAATAAATTGAGTGAAATAAATTTAGAACCTTGTTAATTCAGAATAATGGAATTTTTGCCAAGTCTGATTTTGTAATAAGTCTGAATTCTGGGATAATTTATAAAACAGCAACTATTTTTTTTTAAAGATTTTATTTATTTATTTCACAGAGGGAGAGAGATCACAAGGAGGCAGAGAGGCAGACAGAGAGAGGGTGAAGCAGGCTCCCTGCTGAGCAGAGAGCCCGATGCGGGCCTCGATCCCAGGACCCTGAGATCATGACCTGAGCCGAAAGCAGAGGCTTTAACCTACTGAGCCACCCAGGCGCCCAAAACAGCAACTATTTTTAAGTAAACAGTTCTATTAGCTTCTAATATAGTAAATATTTTAAGATAAAACTAAAGGCTAGTTAACCAGGAATATGTGGGCAAATTATTTTCTAACGAGTCACAATTCATATACATTACAAACTACCAGGTCATTAATGCAACAGTTCTTTTCTATGCCAGAAAAAAAGGGGGGGGAGGTTGCTGATGTGTAGCTCCCTAATGGGGGATACACCGACATAGAATCCTTGATTTCCTGAGAATGGGGCTTTAAAAGTTATTCATGTTACTTGAATGCCACCTCCTTAATGGTTGATGAGCAAGCAACTATTTAAATTTTTTTTCAAGAGGTATTATAGATTTTCAAAAAAAGAACTATCTCCACAAAAGAAAACTTTCATGTGAAAGGAATTTTATTACATTCATCTTCCATGATTCCATATGGTCTTCTAGTGCTATGTTCTGTATGATGAGAGCATTCATAAATTTCGGGAAAAGCAAAACAGTTAGATGTAAGAATATTTGACCCCACAAAGGATTTAAAATGTTTTTAGTGTCAGCTGCAAATCTGTTCGAGGTGCCCAGCTCTTTTGAGAATCAGTTTTAATAAGGGGTTAGGGAAAAAGAAAGAAGGAAGATGAAGCCAAAATGTAAATAATCTATTGCCATCACTAATTTAAGGCTGGCCAAGTCACTGACAAAGTTGCCTAAGTATCTGAGGAGTCTTTTTTTTTTTTTTAAAGTATCTGAGGAGTCTTAATGTGACAAATAGAATGATGCAACTCTGAAAGATAGAATTTAATTGCTTTGTGGGGGGGCGCCTGAATATTGCTCTTCAGGGTACTAGAAAAAGAATAAACATACTTAAAGCTTCATGGAAGGGATCATTCACTCAACCTAGGTAAAGAGTTTACCTCACAGAAGAGATTTTTCATCTTTTCACTAACCGATTCATTACTATGTCTTCTGTTTTGCATGGTTTTTTGTAACTGATTATCAGCACATGAAAAAAAGATGGTATTATTATATTCTATTTATTTATAATATATGCTCAAAATAACCCAGCAAAATACCCCTGAGCATATTTCAGAGAGAAAAATACAAAATCACCTATAAGCTGGAGAAAAAGCTTAGAATTTTCTTCCTGGGGAAGGGTAGACACTTAAGTAATATATTTTTGAAATTATATAACATCAGCTACCACCTAATCTGGTTTTTGTAGTACTTTGTCTGGTTTGGGCATTTAATATATTTTTGTACTTTTTTGTCTTTTTTTAATACTTACTGTGTCCTTATTACATGTATATTTTAACCTATAATTACAGGTTTATATTATATATGTGCCTATAAGCTGTTGCAATAAGTATTTTTTAATAAGTCAAATCAATAAATGAAATGTAATTCTTACTTCTTTTATGACTCTTACTTTTGTAGACTCTTCTGATCTTGTCTTTTGCAATCACAACTTTTGTTATTACTAATATTAATAATAGTAACTACTTTCTCCCTTACTCCAAAAAAGCAATAATAATGTGAATGTTATATCATATTTTCAAAAATCCAGAAACATAGTTGAGATAAGCGAACAATTCAAATACAATCTCAATGAATAGTTCCTCAAAATCTAAGAGCTCTTTGGAAATAAGAATGAGTTATATATCAATTTAGAAACAATTATTGTCAGATTTTCTTTATCTTATAGAATTTTTTAATATAAACCCAAATCCTCTTTGTTTGCTGTTATGAAGACATAGATCTTATCTTCACACACAAGGAATATGACAATAATACACACTATATTTGCAACTCATTGCAATTATTAACCTCTGCCCAAATCTCACCCTTTTCCCTGTAATCTTTCCACTTTAAAATCTCATTATTCATTTATACATCTCTAGCAATTCACTTATGCTAGGGTGATAGCTTAACCTCTAATTGCTTATATTCCTGTGCCTGCATCCCTGTACATTTCATTAGGACTTGGGGCTGGGGCAAGAAGAATCTTTCACACTTCTGATATTTACATCTCCCTTAACACAGCTCCTATGAATTTATTTTATGATTTCTTAATGTAGAACCATAGATTCTTTCTAAGTTATTAGAGCACGTTTATGACTTTAATATTTTTATTCTTCCTCTACCTCACCTAGAAGGCAGAGACAGTAGCTAATATTTCCTTAACAGTTAAGCAATTCCTTACCTGGGGGCTGATTAATCAGCTGCATATATAGAGATATTTATCTGATTCAGTGAGACAGGCTCCATAAACAGAGCAGCTTCACTTCTGTTTCATCAAGAAAACTGCCATTTGAGCAGAAGGGGCTGGTGAGCAATGGAAGGAGTGAAATAGTTGGCAACAAACTTTGGTCGCTCCTGGTGAAGGGCCCTCAGTTAAATACTCAGATGCCTTTAGCCAGACAACAGCTGAGAAGGACAGGAGTTGTAACAACTGAATCCCTCAGATATCAGTCATTATTATTTTTGCAGCTACCCTCAAAACCATGAATGCATAGAATAATTCATATTTCTCAAATCCATATTCCAACCCATATTTTAAAAATCAGGGGGCACCTGGGTGGCTCTGTCAGTTAAGTGTCTGCCTTGGGCTCAGGTCATGATTCCGGGGTCCGGGGATCAAGCCCCACATCAGGTTCCCTGCTAAGGGGGGGCCTGCTTCTCCCTCTCCCCTACTTGTGCTCTCTCTCTCTCAAATAGATAAATAAAATCTTTAAAAAATAATAAATAAATAAATAAATCAGTTTTTCTCTCCTCCCTCACAGTTCAAATGCTTCCGCAATGTAAACCTCCATGTGCATAAAAATAATCTTGGTAAAGTTCCACAGGACAGTAAACTGCATTCAATAGTATGTTTTCTGTGAATGCCCATTTTAAAAGATGGACCATTTTTGTCAATCCTATCATCTAAAGTGTGTATACAAGGGAATACAAAGTTGAACAGAACTGATTCATGGCTCAGACATGAGAAGGTCTCAGCGGTCAGCCAAATGCACAATGGATGGCAGCTTCGAGGCCTCACATGGCAAAGGAGATTTGTTTCAGGTCAGTACTTAAAGTGGCCACACACAGACACACAGAACACTGCCATCCGAACATTTACCCTCTAGGCAAGATGAATCTGAGGCATTTCCTCGAATACTTAAAGCGCTTACGGTCATAGTAGAAATTGACTCAGGACTGAAAACAGGACTTAACTGATAGCTTTTAGGTTTGTCAACACTCAGACTTCCTTGCCCATCTCACAGGGGGAATTCTGATAGCCAGGCAGGCCTTAAGCACTTAGCCAGAGTTTCAAATATTTCTCTTCAGAGAAATTCCATAGGAATAGAGAAAAGATCTCCACATCTCTGGTTGTATCTACATAAATGGATTCTTGTTTGTCACAAGGCTTCACTCAGGTACCTGATTCCCTTCTTAATGTCTCACATTGAGGAAGACTAAAAATAACCACTATTTGAGGAGAGCTTTTAACTCAAGAAAGAGCCTGAAATAATAAAGGAACAAATGAAGTAATGGAGGGAAGGTGGGTGACAAAGATAATCCATCCACAAAACAAGAACAAGTTGCTGTGTGTATTAGTTTTCTATTGCTGTGTGGTAAATTACCACAAACCTGTAGCTTAAAACAACACAAATTTATTACCTTACAGTAGCTCTGCTCAGGGTCTTGCAAGGCTGCGGTCAGGTGTTGGCCAGGTCTGGGGTCTCATTTGAAGCTCAGACTCCTCTTCCAAGCCAACTGTTTGGTGAAAGAATTCACTTCCTTGTGGTTATAGGACTGAGTGAGAACCCTGATTTTTTTGCTAGCCATAGATCAGTGGAAGAGAGAAGCCAGTTCCTTCTCATTTCCTAGAGAGCACCCAACAGTTCCTACTCAGGTGGTCCCCATAACCCATTTTTAACCTGAATGCTACTTGCCTCTAGACCAGCAGGAATACACATCTCTGACTTCTTCTATCGCTGACCAATGGGCTCCCTTTGAAGGATTCTAACTGATTATCACAACCCTACCCACTACAATCTTCCTTTTAATTAAGTCAAAGTTTAGTGATCAATAACTTAATTACTTCTGCAAAATCCTTTCTTTTATGTAAAGTAATATGGTCAAGAAAACAATATACCATCATAACAACTCAAGAGGAGTTAATTATTTAAGGTGTGTACATAAGAAGCCAAGAATTTTGGAGACCATCTTAGAAATCTGCCCACCACACTTCGGAATTGAAAAATATCAGAAAACAAGAAATAACTCTATTTCATAAAATATAATTGCTGAAAAATTGTAATCGAAATTTGAAAGACAGTATCAATGAAATGGAATGTGCAGAGAGAGAGAAAAAGAGAAAGAACAAAGAAAACTATGTGCAAAAATTAAGAAATTTAGAGTTATTATATAGAAAATTTAATATTAAAAAAATTACAGTTTTATAAGGAATAAAGAAAATTCCAAGGAAGAGAGTATTAAAGAAAGAAATCAACTGAATTGCCCTGAAATAAATAATATACATTTCTAATTGAAAAAAACCTTCCACTACCCAACAAAAAAGAATAAAAACAGATCCATAACCAGGGCACACATTATAACATTTTAGTAAGAAATAGAAAATTCTAAAGTCTCCAGAAATTTAAAAGAAACAAGTCATGAACAAAGGATCAAGACTGATATTTCTCACAAGCAGCCCTAAATATTAAAGAACATTGGAACAAGTACTCTAAAATTCTGAGGGAAAATGCTTTTCAAACTAAAACTCTGCCTGGCCAAACCCTCATCACATGGGAGGATACAAAAACATCAGGCATTTTCGTATGTGCCAAATTTCCACACGTTTATCTCCCATGATACTTTCTTGAGATGTCCTGAAAAACATTTTTCAGCAAATTCATGAGTAAATCAAGAAAGAGAAAGATAAGATTCAGAAAATATAGGATTGGATCAGGAAGACAATGAAGAGAGACCTCAATGTGAGGTAAATGCTGAAAACAATCTAGATTAAGGGGAACGAATGGGGAGTTACAAAGGGAAAGGTATAAATTAAAAATATTGAGACAACAAACTGGGCATGTGGGAAATAGGACAATTATTGTACAATACAATAACTTCACAAGTGAGGGTTGCCACATGATACATTATTTTGACTCTAGTGGAGCTGTATTTGTATAAACATTGATGAAAGCAATGATCCTTGGTTTAATTTCAGTCTGATGGGAAAAAGGTAAGAGAAATGGAGGAGTGCTGGGGAGGTTTAAAAGGCTAAATCTTCATTTTTTTTTAATATTTTATTTATTTATTTGACACAGAGAGAGAGAGATCACAAGTAGGCAGAGAGGCAGGCAGAGAGAGAGGAGGAAGCAGGCTCCCTACTGAGCAGAGAGCCCAATGTGGGACTCGATCCCAGGACCCTGGGATCATGACCTGAGCCGAAGGCAGAGGCTTTAACCCACTGAGCCACCCAGGCGCCCAATCTTCATTTTTATTATAGAAAGTCAAATGGGGGCGCCTGGGTGGCTCATGGGCGCCTGGGTGGCTCAGTGGGTTAAAGCCTCTGCTTTCGGCTCAGGTCATGATCCCAGGGTCCTGGAATCGAGGCCCGCATCGGGCTCTCTGCTCAGCAGGGAGCCTGCTTCCTCCTCTCTCCTCTCTCTCTGCCTGCCTCTCTGCCTACTTGTAATCTCTCTCTGTGTGTCAAATAAATAAAATCTTTAAAAAAAAAAAAAAAAAGAAAGTCAAATGGTAGAATCTCAAAGTCATCATCTCAAAAAATATTCTTAGAAACATATAATTTGGGGGGCGCCTGGGTGGCTCAGTTGGTTAAGCGTCTGCCTTAGGCTCAGGCTCAGGTCTTGATACCAGGACAGCCACAGGGCTCTCTGCTCAATGGGGAGTTTGCTTCTCACCCTGTCCCTCTCCCTTGCTCATGCTCTCAAGTACTCTCTGTCTCTCAAATAAGTAAATAAAATCTTAAAAAAAAAAAAAAGAAAGAAACATATAATTTGGAAAAATACCAGAGGAAATAGCTAAATTAGGACTTTGCTTGTAGGAAAGGGAGTAGGATGGGAATTGCTAATTATTAGCTTTCTGCTACTAATTGATTTTTTCTAATAATATTCTGTTATATTTTTTTAACTTTTTAACCATATAGAAGCATCTTCTGCAGCTGTGTGTTGGGTCATAACTGAATTTCAGATATTCTTCTGGAAAAAAACACTATTGCAATGTTTTGTTAAATAAACACAAAAAGCTAAGCCTTTAATATGTAGAAATTTACCCTCATGTAGCATATACCCTCCCCCACAACTAACAAATTGAAACTTTTTGATTTCTGGCTTTTTCTGGTAATAATATTGTCTGCATATATTTTTATTAAGTATATTAAATAAAGCCTACATTTGTAG
This sequence comes from Ailurus styani, assembly GCA_002007465.1. NCBI lineage: Eukaryota > Metazoa > Chordata > Mammalia > Carnivora > Ailuridae > Ailurus > Ailurus styani. The sequence goes on along the minus strand of LNAC01000102.1, from coordinate 2,775,900 downwards.
CACTTTGGGGGTATTAAAGCATTTTCACTTTTATTATGTTAATTATCCTTCTAATTACTCTGTGATAAAGGCAAATACTCATTAAATATTAATAATAATTATTAACATTAAATATTCATTCTGTTTTATAGATTAAAAACCTGAGTTTCATAAAGTTAAGTATATACTCAGAATCATTTTTTTTTCCTAGAAACAATATTCCAACATTAGTATAGTATACTGCCCATCACACCACAGTTTTTTCTGCATGTTAGGATATAATACATTTTTTTTTATTTTGTAATTTCCAGACTCAATGTCATTTTGATAATCATGGCATTTTGTTTATCTAGCTGACTTTTTTTTTTTTAATTTATTTCTTTGACAGAGAGAGACAAGGTGAGAAAGGGAACACAAGCAGGAGGAGTGGAAGAGGGAGAAGCAGGCTTCCTGCCAAGCAGAGAGCCCGATGAGGGGCTCGATCCCAGGACACTGGGGTCATGATCCGAGCTGAAGGCAGACATTTAATGACTGAGCCACCCAGATGCCCCTAACTGACATTTTTTTATTTTAAATATACCACTATATACATCCACCCAATGTCATAGTGAAAGGCAGTTTCCTTGTTTTTTATATAATTGTAGGTAGGAAATATGTTTTTAAATATACATATATATACTTATATTTACAATTTTATTTTTACTTTGTCCAAAAAAGTGCATGAATCTATATTTGCTTTACTGAGATCCTCAATATATTAGAACATATGCCATGCCTCTTAAAAGAAATGCATACACCAAAAGGATCCACATCTGAAAAATCAAGAAAATAGGAGGCAAGCATTAGCTTATTGAAGAGTCCTTCAGTCCTCCATGCTCCATTTCAGAAAACTCCCACACCTCTCATTCTGTCCTTAGGATATTATAAGAGACTGGTACTGAGAACTATTGGTTCTGCCCTTACAGAGCTACTAAATATGAGATTTCCCTTGGAGTCATTTGAAAAATGGACCCAGACAGGAGTTAAGAAAGGGGAGAGATGAAAGTAGACTCCAATAGTGGAGAGAAAAGATGATGACTCCAGCAGAAAGGAAAGTAGTTCATTTCTTCTCAGGCAAAATCAGTGAGAGTTTGGGATGGTCATAAACGCATCCTAGCATCACAGAGGCAGCCAAACAGCAAGTACATAGTGGTTTCAAGATGGATCCCAGAAGAACAATTCCATTCATCGCATGAGAACTTCGGAGAGCCAAAACATCACAAAAATCTGTACAGGAAGATCCCCCACATCCTTAGGAGTGTAACTACTTTTCAGATACAAAATACATATATATCCAAAATTTGGCACCACAGAGAAAGTGGGATTGCCAATTTCATAAAGAATAGATGAATTGATGTTGTTTTGCTTTAGTTAAATGTATTTAATATAACTCTATAATTCCTTTCCAATCTCTCAGCTATTTCCAGTAGTGCTAAGAAAAATGAACTATGCCAATATAGCCATATTCTCTAAAGCTAGTTACTCTAAAGCTAGAAAATAGTGGCAAACAACAACAACAAACTGCAATGAAACAAATGCTATTTAGAAAATTTTGTTCATTTGCCTGTATAACAAACATTTATTGAGTCCTGCCAAATTGCCAAATTGCCAAATTAAAGTGCCAAATAAGGCCTGGGTCTTGGTGTTTCACACAATGCTGTGGCCAGGAGACCAAGAACTGACACAGAGACACTTGAAGTACCTTTAGCAGAAGAGAAATGGAGGAGCCATGGAACATTAAGGATTAATTCAGGAAAACCCAAGACCATGGAGGTCTTGCCATGCACCACTTGCCAGCTGTCTACACTGTTTTCCAACCAGAGGTTGTTACTATGACAGACTACGAAAGTTTTATCAAAATCCCAGCTGTTGGAAGCAAGGTCTGGTTCTTCGAACTCACATGTCATCCTGTTGCATGGAGTAGATGTCAGAGAAAAGGTCGGGGAGAAGTTTATTGGTTGACAGGTGAAAAATGATCGGATAAATGTATCCCTCTCCTTAAGAGTTGTCAACCAAAGGGCTGAGAAAGACTAGGACCCAGCAACATTATCACTGAATAAGAAGAGAAGCAGAGGCACTCCTTCCATGATTACACTGGGCAGATCACCCCGAAGGCTGTCCTGTACACCACTTGTAAGCAGTGTGGCCATAAAGACCACTTTGCAAAGGATTGTTTTATGCAACCATGAGGAACTAAATATTCTCTGATACCTGATGAGGAAGAGGAGAAGGAAGAGGAAAAATCAGCAGAGTTTGAGAGGCCTGACCCAATGAGGAATTCTAGAAAAAGAAAGAAGCTCCTTAGGTTTCTCCACACAGTGAGACCTGCCCTCAGTTTGGAAAGTAACGGAGATTAACTCCTGCTGCTGCCGCTGCCGCTGCTGCTGCTGCTGCTGGAAAAGAAGAAAAAGAAGTGACCAAGAAGGAGAAGACAAAGAAGGAAAAGCAGCAGCAACAGAAACAATGGCAGCACAAGGAGTGAGAGTGAAAGTGGACAGGGGTGGTTGATAGAAGAAGGAACCAGGAGCCTTGTGCCTTGAAGCCTTAGCCTCTGGAAAGACAATAGTGAGGATATGGTCTCCCACCCCACTGACTTCTCTCCCACGGGAGATGGCTTCCCCGCAGGGCCGCAGGTAGGTTTGGGAGTTAGATGACAAAAGCATCTGTCTGAATGAGTTGTTGTTAACTTACACTCTTTGCAAGTGACCCTTGAAGCTCATCCATTCATTGACCCAACTTCATTTAGCAGAAGGTCCTATTACTCCCTCCAGCTGTCACTGCCAGGGCCAGATTTCTGTACAGGAATCCAGGCTAGAGACACAGGTACTGCTGTGCAGGCAAGTCTGGCTGTAATTGGAGAACAGTGATTGGCTCCTCTCTGTTGGGCCAGCCCTGGACCAACTGGTGAATGATCTCGACGGCATCCAACACAGAGGGAGACCTATGATAAGAACATGGTGAGAAGTGGTGCTTACTTTATCGGTTCCCCCAACTTGATTCTACTGTGCTAGAATAGCCAGCCAGAAAACCATTATTTGCAACGACTGAGCTTGTATGTGACATTCTGCCAGACCACTGAACCAGATAGCTCAAGCCAAGATCATTGCTTTACTTGTACTTACTACTGTGTAAGTCAATTTGTTCAACTTCAGGTCTCTGCTTAAATTCCTGGCATTGCAGGGGGCAAAGAATGCCAAATAAAAGGCATAATGCCTGCCCTCAAGAAGTTGTTTAATGAAGAAAGGATAGGATCATAAATTTAAAAAACAATGTAGTGAGATAAAGCATGAAAGAAGGTGGTAATTGGGGTGAAGGCAGCTGAATAGGGCCTTCATACCAAATACCAAATACTGTTTTAGGGTAGGACCATGGAAGTCATCCTAGTAGAACTTGCATTGAGTTGGATTTTGAAGGTGAAGTAAAAGATAGCTTGATTCCAAATTGGGTGGAAAAAAGCAGGATGAATAACTTGCTAAGGTTATGTGTAGTGCACATAACAAAGAGTCAACTAGCATAGCTTAAACCTATAGGATTTTTTTCCCATAATAAACCCTCCTTCAGTGAAAACCTTAAGGATGGTACATTTGCTCAAGGAGTTGATGAAGAATTTGTTTTGTTTGGCTTCTTTCTCTGCCAGTCTTAGTGGGTGGTATTTGTTCTCTTGGGCACAAGATAGCTTTTGTACTTCCAGGCATCATATATACATGTTAGTCAGAAAGAAGGGAAGAAAGGTGAAGGTGTCCCTTTTATTAGAAGAACAATAACTTTTCTAGACATCTTAGCCAGTAGACTTTAGCTGTTTTTTTATGGGCCAAAACTTGATCCCTAAAGGCACAGGAGTCTAGGGAGGTAAGTATTTTTAACTTGGCACATTGCATCCCCAAACAAAAGTGATGTTATGCTAGTAAGGAGGAGAAAAGAGATGTTATATAGGAAACTACCACCAGGATTCCTACTTTTGAAATGATAAAGTAGTTGTATTTTCCCTATTCCACCTACTAAGTAAAACTAGAAACTTTCAACATTATATAAAACATGTGTTTTCTTTTTTTTCTTTTTTTTTTAAAGATTTTATTTATTTATTTCACAGAGGGAGAGAGATCACAAGAAGGCAGAGAGACAGGCAGAGAGAGAGGGGGAAGCAGGCTCCCCGCCGAGCAGGGAGCCTGATGTGGGCCTCGATCCCAGGACCCTGAGATCATGACCTGAGCTGAAAGCAGAGGCTTTAACCCACTGAGCCACCCAGGCACCCCAAAACATGTGTTTTCTTACCACAGTGAAATAAATCTAGAAATCAATAAAAGAAAGATAGAAAGAAAATATTAAAACACTTGGAAACTCTGGAAAACGAAATCAGTATTATTCAATTTGCATTTTGCTTTTAATTTGTTTATCAAGGAGAATAGTCTCCACACTAGAAAATTAGAAAAAAAAATTAACATTAATGAACAAAATTCCAAGATACATGAGAAGATAGTAAGAATATTTCTAGTAGGCCTTTATCTGTCCCAGAGTATAACTGATAAATGGAGGGATGGATGGATATCCCTTCACATTTTACTATCACTTTGTGCTTGTATTTCTTTTCTGCCCAATTGTTTATAAGCTCTCTGGAGGAACCGCTCTAAGGAGAAATCTTATCTCTTTCTTCTTTATACTAAATGCCTTCATCACAGTGGTCACTCAAAAATTATAATTGAGTTGAATAATTGATTAATTAGTTCATTGATCATTTGAATGAATTAGTTTCTAGCCATAGACAATTCGTTTATGAATAAGCCAATTCAAGTTGATGAACCAATTACCTCTAAAGCACTGCCAAATTACATAAGTTACTTTTCTCTTAGTGAATATGTTTTCTTAAAGGACACATGTGTGAAATGAATGAAAAATAAAAATTAAGCAAAAGAAGCCAGTAAATGTGCCAAACACAGGCATTTACAATTAAACTTACAGCTTTCCGACAGTAGGATCAAACACACACACACATGCACACACACAAATATGGTCAATCAAACAAATTTTATTATTTAGAAAAAGCATAACACAGTCTTTGGGTTTTCTATGAATAAATCAAATGATAACTGCCAAATGAAAGTGCATATTCAGGATATGATGATGGCAGCATATAGTTAGATCATAGGAAGTGACAGTAGGCTCTGCTGGCCAGAGCACATGTAGAACATGGTGATCGCTTTTGGCCCATCGTCTAAAGATATGTATTAATAAATTCTCATGTGTTATAGGGGAACGTGAGCTAAATGGTAAAATGTCTTGAGCTATATCATTCAAGCAATGGGTTGAGAGACTTAGTGATAAGAAGAGAAATCCATCAGAAAGCACATGAATTATCTAAATACTTGTAGGGCATTCATGTAAATGAGGGAGAAAATTCTGGAGGAGTCGAAGTCATAACGACATGTTTATGAAACACACCAATAGGTTCAATATCAGTAAGAGTTCCGAATGGCTGTAACATCTCAATATCAGGCATGCTTCTCATGAGAAGTGACCAGCCCATTATAGAAGAGTTAATGAAACCCCAGGTAAGCATTAACCAAGGACATTAAGACATTTCTAGAGGAGTAAGAGATTGAGTCAGATGACTTCAGAACGTCATTTCAATATTCAGATTCTATACCTCTATAAATTACTGGTAGATTTTTACCAATTCTACTGTATGATTTTACTCAATTCTATTTGCCAATGATAACTTATATTTGGCCTAAAGTAAGACTAAAATCTGTAACTTTTTAAAAAAAGAAAATTAATTGGGTCACCCAAGATTCGAACCTAAGGCCTGGGTTTCATAAAAACAGTGTTTCGAATAATTCAATCAGTAAAGCTTATATTAAGATGGGGCCACATTTCTTATCCAAGACTTATTGGTGTCTATGGCTCTAGTACATAATTCTGGCTTATTTTTGTTTGGGAAGGTATAATTCTCATTGCTAACATGTTTTAGGCAGAAAGTATTCAAAGATGTATGGTTGTATCTACAAAAACAGTTCACATTTAAAAACATAAAAATGATAATGGTATATAAATGTATAAAGACAGAAGCTGTGTCTCTTTAAATGATTCTTAGAAGCATTTATATGATAAATTATAAAATAAAAGATAACTCCATTTTTATAGAGCTTATGCTCCACACTCAAAATGTACTTGCCTTCATTTTAAAAATTAGGTGTTTTGGAATACTACATAAAAAAATAATGGGCGCCTGGGTGGCTCAGTGGGTTAAATAAAGCCTCTGCTTTCGGCTCAGGTCATGATCTCAGGGTCCTGGGATCGAGGCCCGCATCTGGCTCTCTGCTCAGCGGGGAGCCTGCTTCCCCCTCTCTCTCTGCCTGCCTCTCTGCCTCCTTGTGATCTCTCTCCCTCTGTGAAATAAATAAATAAAATCTTAAAAAAAAAAATAATGATGTACTGTATGGTAACTAACATAACATAATAAAAAATAAGAAATTAAAAAATAAAATAAACAACTACAGACAAAAAAATTAGGTGTTTTGAGAAAAGTAATTATACTTGTAATTATAAATAGTAATATAACCTGAAGTATTGACAACAGCAACAACAGCAACAGCAAAAAACGTAAGTCTGGAACATTCAGGACTCACTATCTGGCAACTTACAGGGCAACTATAAATTCTACATAAACACTGGTAAAATGAATGACAGGAAATCTCACACGCAAGAATTGGGTGCTAACATACCACACAGTTCCTGTTTTCTCTCCATTAAATCTGATTTCCACATATGGCCTCTAGAAGAAACAAGTTGAAAGACCAGAGCCTCAGGTGACCATTACAATTTATGCATAATGCACAATGGGTAGCTTTAGGAGTTACCTTTTTTCTTAACATTGTTAAAGAGGGGAACACTCAAGAGAAAAATGACCGAGGGCCTCTAGGTGGTTGTCAGCTGGGCTTCCCACTCTTGATTTGGCTCCCGTCACGGTCTCAGGGTTGTGGGATCGGATCACGAGTCAACTCTGCTGGGTGTGGAGCCTGCCTGGGACTTGCTTTCCCCCTTTCCCTTGGCCTCCTTTTCTGCAAGTGTGCTCTCTCTCAAAAAAAGGAAGGAAGGAAGGAAGGAAGGAAGAAGGAAGGAAGGGAGGGAGGGAGGGAGGGAGGAAAGGGGGAAGGGAGGGAAGGAAGGAAGGAAAAAACAGAGAAAGAAAAATATGACTGAAGTAGTTAGCACTTAACTTCAAGAAAATCGTGATTCTTGACATTTTCATTACTGAGGGACTCTGAAACTTGGGTAAACATTGTCTGGTAAAGGAGTTATGTTCCTTTATGAAGCCCCAGAGATAAACCCTCAAGGTTCTCTAAGATTTGTGAGGTATTTGGGGAAATATCTAAGTAAACCCATATTTTCTCTTACATCTTCAAAGAACAAGAAAAAAACAATGCCTAACGAGGGTTTTTTGGTTTTTTTTTTTTGAGGCTTAAGCAGGAGATTTAAGAAATACATGAGAAAAGCAACATGTGTTCATGAAACTGTTTTAAAGGAAAGGACTTCCTGAGAAGAATGTGACTGCAGAATTTCTTGCATCCACTTTCTTGAAAAAATGGCTTCATGCACTGCTGACAATTTGATTAGGTAAAGATGGAGGGAGTCAAAAGAAATTCCTTATTGCTTTTGATAAAACTCACTAAAATTATTGAACTTAGAGACAAGACACTTTAAAATTCAAGGCAGTCTTGCTTGATGAGAAAAGTCTAGTTGGAGGGGAAGAAATAGAGTATTATTATCTAGTACCAACTACCTTGGCAACTTTGGGAAACGATACTTAATATCCCTGCTACCAGGACTACTCAGCTACAAACCATCATAATGACTGCTACTACTGAGTTTGTCCCTGCTGTGTTGGATGCTTTACTCAGCTTCCTTTTCTAGTACAGTGAACCTGGGCATATTATTTAACTCCAGTCTTCCAAGTTCTCACTAAAGCATAGTTAATGATAGTTGCATAGTTGTGAAGATTTTTGCACTTGTCATACACAGTGCCTGATATATAATAACCACTTTATGCACATTTTCTTATTATTATTACCTCTTCAATCATAGCCTAAAAGTAGGTATTATGTAAAAGATGAGTATCACAGTAAAGTAATGCAAGAGATTAGAAGCCCTGACTTTTAGAAACTGGGTAACATGTTTTGTTTGGCAGACTGTGTAGTATTCAGCCCACAGAATGTTTTCATTTTTAGATCTTGAATTATTTTTCAATGTATAAAAATAGACTTAATAGACCATTTCAATTGCCAACTTTCATTAGAAATTTCAAATATCTGATCATTTTAGGTATACCAACCCAAAGGACAACCACAAGGGTAAACTTGGAGCCGTACTTTTTAGTAAAGTTTCTCAAGTTTGCTATGGCTTCCACGTTTATTGTTATCTTCACAACGAGAACAGAGTAAATACAACTCATCATGGTGCCCGCAAGTTTGTGGACCAATATTATTTTTTGTAGATTTTTTCCACAGAGTTTGCAAACTGGTTGTACCCTGCTTTTGACCAAAATATACAGGCCTAACTCCAGTCTGAACTATCGAGGTAAGTGAAATAAAAGTTGTTTTTCAAGTGTGTGCCATTTGTTTCGATGCACATTATGTCACCCCTTTCAGAGACTGTTTCCTTTATAAACATAAAATAATAAATAAAGCATACATATGTACATACATATTTGAACTGATGGGATGCTGTGCTTAATAGTCTCAAAATATTATGCCATCCAAAAGTCCTTAATTTAGATAAATATTCTAAGTAAATTTGTGTTTGTGTTTATTGAAATATAATAGACATATACCACTGAGTAAATTTAAAGTGTATAACTTGATTTAATACACATATATTGCAATGCGATTACCAGTTAGCCTTAGCTAACACCTCCATCACATCACATAATTTTTATTTCTTATTTGTGGTAAGAATACTTAAGACTAGCCTCTTAGCAACATTCAAGTATATAATATATTACTGTTAACTGTAATCACAATGCTGTGTATTAGATCCCCAAACTTACACGTAACTGCAACTATATACACTCTGGTCAATATCTCCCCAATGTACCCACTCCCCAGCTCCTGATAACCACTACTGTACTCTCTGTTTCTGTGAGTTTAGCTTTTTTATTTTTTTTTAAGATTTTATTTATTTATTTGACACAGAGAGAGAGATCACAAGTAGGCAGAGAGGCAAACAGAGAGAGAGGAGGAAGCAGGCTCCCTGCTGAGCAGAGAGCCCAATGTGGGGCTCGACCCCAGGACCCTGAGATCATGACCTGAGCCGAAGGCAGAGGCTTCAACCCACTGAGCCACCCAGGTGCTCCATTGCTAGCCAAAAGCTTCTTAGTTTGATGCAGTTCTCCTTTTTGATTTTTGCTTTTGTCGTTTGTGCTTTTGGTGTTATATCCAAAAAATTATTGACAAGTTCAGTGTCAAGAAGCATTTTCACTATATTTTCTTCTAGGAGTTTTATGGTTTCAGGTCTTGTCTTTAGCCTCTAATCCATTTTGAGCTGATATTTGTGACCAGTATAAGGGGTCCAATTTCACTTTTCTGTATATGATTATTCAGTTTTTGACCACTATTAATTGAGGAGCCTATCCTCTCCCCATTGAGTATTTGTGGTCCAATTGTCATATATTAGTTGACCATATATGCAGAATTTATTTCAGAGTCCTCAGTTCTGTGCTATTGATATATGTGTCTATTTTTATGTCAGTATCATGCTGTTATGATTACTATATCTTTGTAGTATAATTTGAGATCAGACAGTGTGATGCCTCCAGCTTTGTTCTTCTATCTCAGGATTACTTTGGTTATTCAGGATCTTTTGTGACTCTGTATGAATCTTAGGATTGTTTTCTCTTTCTGTGAAAAATGCCATTGGAATTTTCATAGAGATTGCATTAAATCTGTAGATGGCTTTAGGTAGTATGGACATTTTAACAGTATTAATTCTTCCATACACATGAATACATCATATTTTTCCACTAGTCTGTGTCTTATTCAATTTCTTTCATCAAAGTCTTATAGTTTTCAGTATATAGAACGTTCCCTGGTTGAATTTGTTCCTAAGAATTACATTGTTCTGATGCTATTATAAATGGAATTTTTAAATTTCTTTTTCAGATATTTGTTGTCAGTCTATAGAAGCCCAACTGATTTCTGTATGTTGGTCTTATATCCTGCAACTTTGCTAAATTCATTGATTGACCAGAGTTTTAGTGGAGTCTTTAGGAATTCTATATATAACATCATATTATCTGCAAGGAAAGACAATATTACTTCTTTCTTTTTGATTTAGATGTCTTTTATTTGTTTTTTCTTGCCTGATTGTTCTAGCAAGGACCAGGACCATGTTGAATAAGATTGGTGAGAGTAGGGGTACCTCAGTGGCTCAGTCAGTTAAGTGTCTGCCTTAGGCTCAGGTCATGATCCCAGGGTCCTGAGATCCAGTAGTGTAGGGCTCCCTGCTCGGCAGGAAGTCTGCTTCTCCCTCTCTCGCTGCCCGTCCCCCTGCTTGGGCTCTCTCGCTTGCTATCTGTCTCTCGTTATCAAATAAATCATAAATAAAATCTTAAAAAAAAAAAGATTGGTGAGTGTAGGCACCCTTGTTTTGTTCCTGATCTTAGAGGAAAAGCTTTTAACCTTTCACCATTAAATGTGAAGTTAGCTGTGGGTTTGTTGTATATAATCTTTTATATACTGAGGTATGTTTCTTCTATAATCAATTTGTTGAGGGTTTTTAGATGTTATATTTTATCAAATACTTTTTCTGTATTTATTGAAACGATCATATGATTTTATCTTTCATTTTATTAATGTGGTGTGTCACATTTGTTGATTTGCATTCATTGAATCACTCTTGCATTTCAGAGATATATCCCACTTGAACATGGTGTGTGATCCTCTTAATATGCTTTTGAATTAGGTTTGGTAATATTTTGTTGAGAATTTTTGTATCAGTATTTATCAAAGATATTGGTCTGTAGTTTTATTTTCTTGTGGTGTCCTTCTGACTTTGGTATCAGGGTAATGCTGGCCTTGTGAAATAAGTTTGGAAGTGTTCCTTCCTCTGCAATTGTTGGGAAGAGTTTGGGAAGGATAGGTGTTAATTCTCTGAATGTATGGCAGCATTCACTAATAAAACCATATGGTCTTGGGTTTTTCTTTGTTGGAAAGTTTTTGATTACAGATTCAATTTACTTACTAATCTGTTCAGATTTTCTATTTCTTTATTCAATTTTAGTAAATTTTATGTTTTTAGAAATTTATCCATTTGTAGATTATCCAATTTGTTGGCATAATTGTTCATAGTAGATTTTTATGATCCTTTGTATTTCTGCATTAACACTTGAAATGTCTCTTCTTTCATTTCTGATTTTATTTGAGATTTCTCCTTTTTTTCTTAGCCTAACAAAAAGGTTGTCAGTATAATTTATTGAGTCTAGCAAAAAGGTTGTCAGTACAATTTATTGAGTACTGTGCATCTTAAAGAAATAAAGTATTGTTTAGGTTGGATAACATTTTCTCTTTGGGTGGCATACTGGTTAATGTTATTCACCTTATATTTCTGAAATTTTTCATTAAGGAGTCAGACATGAAACAATGTTCACACATATACACACATACATATACAAGAAGAAATGGACCAAAGTCACCCCAGATAATGACAGCTTATTATGCAAGCAGAGAACAGTGGGACATACTTGCTAACAGGAGCACACCTCAGTAAGACAACATATATGAATCTTTACTGAAGTCTTTAAAAAATACCAGAAACAAAATCTAGAGATTTATTATTCTACTTAATTATATCTATCTTGACACTCCTTTTAGAATATAAAATCTCTACAAATGTAAAAAAATTAAAATGATAATAGACAGTAGAGTATTACATAAGATTTTCAAATTGCTTTTGTTCTTTAAAACTATGTATTTTTCAAGATGAATTAAATATTTTCATTACACACCTTTAGTCATTGTATAGACAAGAAGTATGAAAAGAATTTAACACAGTATTTAAAAACAATTGTTTCTCCAACCTAACAAAAGTTTATACAAGTAAGACAAAATTATTTTCCTTGCACTAGTATTTGACATAATTTTTATAGAGTCTTCTGTAAGTCTTTCTAAAGTAGGAGTAGGGGCAAATTAATAAAGTGACATTAAGAACTTAATTAAGAACTTAATAAAGTTCTTAATAAAATGACAAAAAAAAGAGTAAAGTCAACTATATCCATATGTGAAACATATTGCTAAGATTAGAAAAATAATACATCTTTACTCAGGTTTTGTGCTCTTTGTGTTCCATTTCTATTTATTTGGGAAAAAATAACTGGGCCCTGAAAGATGCTACATAAATGATTATTTGATTCAGAAAAGAGTTATGTCTTCTGAAAGCATATTACTATTGCTCATTTTAAAATCAGAGGTAAATTTATAGTATAATCTCTCATATTCACACTTCAACTGGAAATCTGAAACTGATTTAAAGATTTTTTTTTTTTTATTTATTCATTTGACACAGAGAGAGAGATTACAAGTAGGCAGAGAGGCAGGCAGAGAGAGAGGAGGAAGCAGGCTCCCTGCTGAGCAGAGAGCCCGATGTGGGCCTCGATCCCAGGACCCTGGGATCATGACCTGAGCCGAAGGCAGCGGCCTTAACCCACTGAGCCACCCAGGCGCCCCTGAAACTGATTTAAAAGACTATCATTTACCCTGAATGAACAGGATCTGCTCTGTTTCTAGATTAATAATCTTTCTGGAGTTTGGATAATTTTATTCCCAAGTACTTTTCATTTCTACCACTTACTATAGCTCTGTCATGTCCCAAATTTTTGCTCTTGATTTTTCTATCTTTTATAGAGTAAGAAACTAGATACATAATAAATGTTTACCTAATAGCAATATAATGCATTGAAACTTTTTTTTTTAACCTGCCAAAATATCAAAGCTGGGAGCCATTATTTCTTAAATATGACCAGTTAGACTACCATGATGTTAATCCTGTTAAATGCCACACTGCTGTTCCATATCCCATAGTTTGGGCCAACTGGTCACCACACAGTTTTAAGATCCAGTGTATCTGTGCCATGCCCTCTCTCTAAGCCTCAAGTATTCCAGCAAATGATTTTTCCAACAGTACTTTGGTATTACTTCCTTTTTTTAATGGACAAGCATGGAAGAAAGCTCTTTTAGAACAATTCCATGTTTTGAATACTTTCGTTATTTGAATTGCCAGATAAGTTTTGTATGATCCTTCATATGAGTATCCTATTCAATATTCCTTTCCAGTCTTGCTTTCATGTCCCTCCAAAGCACCTTCAAAATCCTTCACCAGGATTACTTCCTCCCTTCTCTTGTTTCTAGCTTAATCAGTTCCAGGCTAACTTCTCCTTAACTGCTTCTTGCCTAGTCTTCTCTTTTACCCCATGAATAATGTTCAACTTTCTTTTCAAACTCCTTCCACTTCTTTGCTTTATTTGAAACCTGAAAACACAGTGTTTCTCACAAATGAACTGGTACACAACTCTCGTTATTCCCGGAATATTGTGGCACCATCTTTCAATTACTTCTCCTTTTGAAATACACATAACTTAAAAACCCACTTTCTTCTTTTTCTAATTAATTCTCCAAGCTCCAGGAAACTCTGCTAAATTCTTCGGTGATTTATACACATGGCAAACATGTTCATGGTGGTGGTGGTGGTGGTGATAGTGATGGGGAGTGACTGTGTTGCTGAAGATGGTATTTAAATTTTGCTTTTGCTTTACTCACAATTATATTCCTGAGAAATTTCTTAGAAGTCCTAGCTTCACATTGTTTGTTACCTTCACCAATAACTTTTATTTTTACTACACTTATCACTTCACCCTCACTGTTATATCCCTTCAACAATCCAAACCTGTTATACCTTCAGGACTTTGAACTCACACCAAATCCTTTACTCCTCATTATCCTCCTCCCTTCCTTCTTTGTCCCTGGTGTGATAGTCAAAATATTGAAAGATGTCCCTACCACCTCTAGATTCCCTTACACTTTCTATCTTTTGCTATTCTCACATGACAGGTTCTAGCTCAGGATACAACACAATATGTTTTTTGTTTTTTTCTTTTACCTTCCACTATTAGATTGTCTGACATTTCTACAGGAATAAAGAAACTCTGAAGACACCATAGTCACCCATACTGGGTCTTTAACTACTATTGTGCAGAGTTGTATTAGTATCTTGACTCCCTTACAGTTTCACTCAGCTCATTAAGACTGACAATTTTAAAATATGTCACTAGACTTCAAAGGTTAATTTCCAACAATAAACACATAAATTGAATTTAACTTCTATTTCTCAATTAGTAAATTTCATTTTTAGGTAGAATTACTTTCAAAATTATTTTTCTAGAATTATCACTTAGGCTTTATGTACAAGACATTTTTATTTTAATTACCATGCTTTCTTTTTACACAATAAATAAGATTACAGAAGTCATATTTTCATAAAACATCTTAGAAAATATCCTTTTACAAATGCAAAATATCACTGTCATAATGATTCATATCTCAAATCTAACCATTTAAAGTACATAAAATTAAGGTTCTCATTTTTCACGTTTTAATATTTATTTATGATTTCTAAGTAGAAATATATTTTGATTTCAAAGAGAAATATTAGTCTGTGAATTTGTTAAGACATAGCAAGGTGAAAATACATATTTAATATTAGAGTCGGTTGTTCTCTGAAGTTTAATAAAGGAGTGTAGCTGGACTTCTTTTCCAGTTATTTGTGGGAACTACACAGTGTTCCTTCAGAAAACAATGTATTTCAAATTCCCTTTTATAATTAAAATATAAATGTGACTTACATAGAAGAGCCCTTTGTCTCCCATAAGCAAACTAAACTATTTGCTTCAGCTTACACTGGATTACCAGTGCATAGATAATACCTGTATTTAGAGGACAAGGAAATAGGAATAATATATATTTGACATATGTAAATATTATATATATTCAAAATGTTTTTATATATGTAAATCTATATTCCATATTAAATATATAATATACTAAAAATGTAATTATTTATAATTTAATATTTCAAAAATGGAAAAAATTATACCTTTACTATCCTTTCTTACAGCTATGTTAGTGTACAGTATTGAACATGTGTGTATATGTGCGTGGTTAAAAGACAATATCTTCTGTGCCAACTTCCAGGAAACTGCTAACCTTATTTTCAACCATTTTCTCTAAGTTGCACAAACAGTAAGTAGTAAAGTGGTATTGTCATTCGTATTACAGATTTTCTTTCTGTTTATTTTCTGAAACTATAGTTTTGGATATACATAAGTCAAGAAAACCTATATATAATATTTATGTTTTCAGGAGCCATTGAACACCATGTAAATACAACAAGTAGAGTTATAATCATGTAGGAGCAGCAATTTTCTCAGGAATCTGTAAAGAGGACTCCTGTTTTTGACAAATAAAAGAAAGGAAGATGATAGTGGTTTTTTGTCTGATCTCACAGTGTTTATAGAACTCTTAGGTAAAGACACTCCAATCCCAATAATGTTTTTGAAAAACAACTAGAGAATGTTTGTTTTTCTTTAATGATAAGTTTGGATTTTTGATACAGGCCTGATAATTTCTGATTCAAGCCTATATTTCCCTTAAAAATGAGAGTGTTTCTTTTCCCAAAGATTATAACAATTTGCATAATGATCATGTACTGCAAGATTGACCTCCCCCTGAGCCAAGGGACACAAACTGTTTAAAAGATTAAAATGCATTACTTAGATGCATTTAGTGAAAAGGAAAAAAAGAAGACTTTGTCATACTACTGAGCACCTGCTAAAAAGTTTGGTAAGATTATTGGCAGCAGGGAAATCTAATAAATGTTGAACATCTAGGAGCGGCAAGATGGCGGAGGAGTAGGAGACCGATTATCATCAGGTCCCAGGAATTCACCCAGAGAGCTATCAATCTATTCTGAACACCTACAAATTCCACCGGAGATCGAAGAAAAGAAGAGCAGCAATTCTAGGAACAGAAAATTGACCACCTTCTGGAAGGTAGGACGTGTGGAGAAGTGAATCTGCGGCGACGGGAAGATAGACCCCGGGGGGAGGGGCCGGCTGCCGGCAAGGGAGCGAGCAGCGGAGCACAGACTCGGAACTGTTAGAAGTCGGCTCCACTGAGGGACGTCGCCCCAGAGACCAAGTGGGGGGTGAAGGCCCTGCAGGGACAGTGCGGTCTCAGGACCCACGGGGACACAAAAAGACCAGGGGTGTCTGAGTGTGACCGAGCTCCCAGGTCTCAGAGAGAAGCCGGCGGGAGAGACGGAGCTGAGCTGAGGTGTCTCTCAGCTCGGGGTTACCTTGGGCTGTGATCTGAAGCACAGCCGGGCCACTGATCTGTGAGCGGGGACGGGGCAGCAGACCCAGAGAGACTCACCTTCCTCCTCCGGGAGCAGCGGCGC
>LNAC01000102.1:2694307-2755150 GCA_002007465.1 Ailurus styani | reverse complement strand
AAAAAAAAAATGTTGAACATCTGAGAAAGCAAACAGTGAACATAACTTTTTTCATATAATCTTTGCAACTACCCTATAAAATGGTCCCTACTTTGACAAAACCGAAGTTCAGTAATAAGAAATTGCTCAACATGATACGTTGAACAAACAGTAAGTAGTAAAGCAGCATTGTATTCCATACTTCTGTATCTCCAAAATCTGTATTTGTTCACCAACACTACTGGTTCCCCGGTCACCGTATTTCTATGACTCAAGTTAAGAGAGAGGCAACAATATAAGATAGCCAAACTCTTCTTTTATGGAGTGTGGACATTAAAAATCAAACCAGTAATTTTCTTCTCTGTTTATGCTGAAAAATTATAGAAAAACAGCAGGGAGGAACACAAAACACAAAAACCTCAAACTTCATTTTCTGCCAAAAAAAAGAGATAAATATAACCTCACATAAACTGCAGATTCTAAATTAAATACAACTGCTGATATTAAGCAGAAAGAGAAAAGAAAAAAATAGAAAGACATCTGGATGAAGTACCAATAAAACTCAGAAAATACCAATAAAAATTCACTTTCTGTAGGTGGAAAGATTCACTTTGAAATACTATATTGCCTACTTACAACAGATAAAAGGACTTGGGGTTAGCAGGACTATTGGCAGAAAAGCCCTTCTCCACACTAATTAGCTCAAAGAAACAAAAATTGGGAACTCTATAGAAATCACATAGTTGAGTCAGGGCCATATTTGTTGTCTCTGAGGCAAAAACAAAAGTAGTCTTTAGAGTGTAAAGCCTTAAAAAGTGCTCTAGCCCTTTCCTTCCCTTTAACACTACAAAATATGGTTCAGGAAATACAACACTGAGAGGCCATAGACAAAAGAAATACACAAACAGGAAAATTTGTGAACATCTTTTATAGTGAAAGTCTCAATACTTTATTTTAATATCAGGGACAAGACAAGGTTATATAATGTTGAATAGAAGGAGTATGGAGTACCAATTCTGAAACCACTTTTATACCAAAGTTGAATAAATAACTAAATATATTGTAGATAATGAGAGGTAAGATTCTCGCTGATGGAGAAAAAAGTTACAAATAAGGAAAAGGAAAGCATAAGATAAACCCTGTAGTACTGGACTGGATTCAGATATCAATATGGACAAATTTATAAAATAGATTTTTGGAGAAATAGATAAAGAAATAAATATAGGTGTATTTTATACTTATTTATGTATTTATTTCCTGGTTTAATGACATCAAAGAAGCAATGGGCCCTGCTCATACCAAGACCTCAATTCCTTTCCCTTTTTTTTTTTTAAAGATTTTATTTATTTATTTATTTGACACAGAGAGACACAGTGAGAGAGGGAACACCAGCAGGGGGAGTGGGAGAGGGAGAAGCAGGCTTTCCTGCAGACCTCAATTTCTAATACCATTCTCCAATGAAAGGAATCAGAGTTCCTTAGAAAAGTAGTTGGTTCTCGGGTTAAAGCCAAGCATTCATGCCAAAAAATAACAACAGTTGTTCTATAATCCAAAGATAAAAATAAACATCCTTGAGTCTATACTATGTGTCTAGCTATAAAATAAATAATAGAATGAATGAATCAATCAATCAATGTAACATTTCTTCTTCAGAGAAGAATTCCAATTAATAAATGTAGGAAGAATGAGGAAAATAGAAAATATCCGTTATAAAATCATAGTAATAATCACTGCAGGTAAAATTCACTAATGGAAGCTAAAATCAGTGTGCAAAGTTTAAGCAGAAACAGAATATTTGCAGTGTCAAGGTATCTTCCCCAAATACTTAGTAATTACAAAGGAAAAAGTAGTTTTGCAAGATAGAGTCCTAGAAGACCTCCTGTTAGTCAAGTAAGAAAGGTTAACATCACCAGTAACACATAATGACATTATGTATCCTCTGATATTTACCCTAAGAAAGGAACATGATCCTATCACCCCTGTGGTATCCTTCTTCAAAATGTATAGCCTCAAGGCAATCAAGAAAAAATATCAGACAAACCCAGACTGAAGGACGTGCTATAAAGTAACTGCCCAGTATTAGTCAAAAGTGTCAAGGATGTGAAAGATAAGGAAAGAATGAGGACACATTGCAGTTGGGAAGAAACTATGAAAACATGAAGACTGAATAAGAGGTGGGATTCTGTGTAGATTCCTGAAACTGAAAAAATAAGATTAATGCAAAAATTTGTAAAATCTGAGTAAGTTCTGTGCTTTAGTTAAAAGCATTTGACTGAGGGCAATTTCTTAGCTTTAATAAATGTTCTGTGGCTATATAACATGTTAATATAAGTGCAAGCTGGTGAAGGTTATACTGGGAATCTGTGTTATATTTGCAACTCTTCTATAAGCCTCAAATTATTTTTAAATCAAAAATAAAGCTTAGAATTCAAAATAAAGTGAAACAAAACTATTTATTATCCAGATGCTGGCACTATCACCTGGGAGGAGCAAAACAAGGAAATTTAAAATGCAACGTATAATCAAGAACAACAACAATAATGTAACTGCTTTAGCAATTATATTGTTAGTAGCTAGTATTCTGAGATCGTTGCATGGGCAATATCAGATAAAGCAAATGAGAAATTATGTGATAATCTAATCTATTAATCCCAGTATTCTTGAGAGCTAGGCTTTCAGCATAGGAGAACAGAGAAAAGAGGAAGAGGTTAAGTAAGAAGTCTGGTAGCCCTAAATTTTAAAAGTGTTAGCATGAACTTGTGAGTATTTTAAAGATATATTTATATGTATAAAATACTATATATATTTATTATATTTATGTATGTATATGTTATTTATACATTATATATTTTATAAAACATAACATTTATTTCTATTTATGGCCATTGAAATCTCTGGAAACAATGACTATCCCAGAGCAAAAAGCTCTGGTGATATGGTCCATGCAGGTCAGCAGACAGAGATGAGGGTGGGGAGCACATCCGGGGACATCAGAGAGAAGCTATGACACAAGATACAAGGATACTCAAAAAACACTAAGAGTGAATAATACTGAGTTATAAAAGAAAGGATGAGGGACCCTTGTGTGTAGAAGGAAACTAAGAGATTAGGAGGAGTATTACGTAAACTTAGACAGTCACTAAAACAAAATGCAATCCTTGTCAAATACCACCAAGCAAGAAAAGATATTGGCAAAGAAACTCTCCCAGATGTTGTAGTCCCCTAGACACCTGCCAGCAGTGTATGAGGCCCAATTTTCCTGCAACCTCACCGAGTGTGCTATACGCTTTTGAAGTTTGCTAAACTCATAAGTAAAAAATGGTACCTTAATGTAGCTAACTCCATTTTCTCTTTACTAATTTAGGATTCAAGCTATATCATACACTGAATTTCCATGTGTAATTGGATGTATTAGTGAACTTTCTGTTCCAATTCCTTGTTCTGTCTGTTCATCTGCCGGCATCATCCTGTTATAATTATCCAGGACTTTTACTATGTCTTCAGGTCTGGTAGTATAGTCTCAGACTGTTTTTACTTTGGAGAACTTTTCAAGCTATTCCATTTTGTTTATTTTGCTGTATTAACTTCAACTTGTCCAGTTAAAAAAGAACTCTGTTTAAAAAAATAATAAAAAATAAAAATAAAAAAGAAGTCTGTTGAGATTTGGTTAATATTGTATTAAATTACAAAATAATTTTGAGAAAAACAACTTTATTATAATGGTTGTCTTGAGAACATTGTTACAGAACTACACAGATTTTGACCCTGCAGCTTCACTGCTGGGAATTTACCTTACAGATTCAGTGCACATATAAGAAATGTTAAGTACAAGACTACTCACTGTGACATTGTTACAGCATGTCACAGGTATCATAAACGAAGTTGAAAGCAAATGATGCAATGAAAAAATATTGACAACCCCTGACACAAAGGATTAAACTCCCTATTATACAGTGAGATTTCTATAAATAGCCAAGAAAAATCCCAACAAACCAATAGGAAAATGAGTAAAAAAAAAAAAAAAAACATGAAAGAGCAACTCCTCTCCATACTAGCCTAAAGCAAATAAACACAAATAACCCCTTAAAAAAAATAAATTTACCTAGGCTTAAATTTACCTACCATAAAATAAATGCAAATTAAAACTGCACCATATGAGACTATCAGAAAGTCTGACATCAAACTCTTTGAGTGAGGCCGTGAGGAATGGTTGCCGTCATACATCATTTGTGGGAGTACAGAGTCTGGGGAGGGCAATATTCAAAGTTGTATCAAAAATCTAAATCAAATACCTTTGATTCAGTAATCTCACTTCTGGGTATGTATCATGGAGATACACACAATTGTACCACAAATATATATCTCATTATTTTTAAATTATAATAGCAATAAATCAGAAATAATCTAAGTATATAGCAGAAAGAATCTAAGTATCCATCTGTAGACTATTACCTAATTAAAGTGTGGTATTTATCCATAATGTCATATTGTGAAGTTGTAAAAAGAAACAAGGAATTTCTCTATAAACTACATTAATTTTCTCATGTTCTATTACTAAGAGAAAGAAGTATATACAATAGTCCCACCAAAGAAAATAACGTACTTAGGTATAGATCTAACAAAATATGTACAGACTCCAAATGCTATAAATTATAAAATGCTGGTGATGGAAAGATAAGAATGTCTAAATAAATTAAGGGATATACCATGTTAATGGATTGGAGAGTCAACATAGAAAAGATGTAATTCCCCCCATAATTATCCATAGATTTAACATAATTCTTATCAAAAGTGCAAGGTTATTTGTAGACATAGACAAGCTTATTCTAAAGCATATATGGAAAAACGAAGGACCTGGAATAGCTAAAACTATTTTGATAGAGAGGAATAAAGTAGGGGAAATTACTATACTTATACTAAATCTTAGTAAAAGCTATCATATTCAATACCTACTATAAAATATTCAGCATTCAAGCCTTACTAGAAAGATATGGTAGTATTCAAGCTACGTATTGTCAGATCAACACATAGATCAATGAACAGAGAAGGGAAATCAGAAATCACCCAATAAAATTATAGCCAGCTAATTTTTGATAAAGGCACACAAGTAATTCAACAGATGAAGTATAGCTTTTTCTTTTCTTTTTCTTTTTAAGATTTGTTTATTTATTTATTTATCTATTTCTGTATAGCACACAAGCGGGAGGGGCAAAAGGAGAGGGAGAGAATCTCAAGCAGACTCCATGCTGAGCATGGAGCCCAAAGCAGGGCTTGATCTCAAGACCCCAAGAGCATGACCTGAGCTGAAACCAAGAGTCCCACGTTCAACTGACCTGACCACCCAAGCAGCCTGAAGGATAGCCTTTTCAACAAATGATGTTTGGACATCCAAAGGCAAAAAATTGAACCTCAACCTAAAATCCATACTTGAAGCAAAAATTAACTCAAATTCAGTCAGGGACTTAAATATAAAACATAGAACTATGAAACTTTTAGAAGAAATTATCAGAAGAAATGTTCAGGACATAAGAGAAGAATTTTTAGGCCTGACAGCAAACATACAATTCATGAAAGAAAAAACTGATAAATTAAACCTAGTTAAAATTAAAACCTTTTATTGTGAAAACCCATATGAAGAGATTAAAAAGACCAGCTACAGATTGGGAGAAAGTATTTGCAAGCTACAGATCAGACAAATTCCTTCCATCTAGAACATGTAAAGAATTCTCAATATTTAACAATAAAAAATCCAGTTTTTAGATGGTTAAAACAAATGAACAGATATTTCACCAAAGATAACATACAAATGGCAAATAATCACATGTTAACATCACTAGCCATTAGAGAAATTCAAATTAAAACCACAATGAGTTAGTACATATCTATCAGAATAGCTCAAAGGCAGAATGGTAACAGCAATGTTGACTTGCATAGATGGTAGCAGACATGAAGGACGGTCCAGTTTTCATTCTGGAAAACAGTTTGGCTGCTTCTCATGAACTTCAATATGCATATGCCTTATGACACAGCAATTTTACTCCTGGGTACTATCCCAGAGGAATTAAAACTTATGTCAACACTAAATTCTCAACACAAATGCTTATAGCATTTTTATCTGTAATAACCAAACACTGGAAATAACTCAAATGTCCTTTGATAATTTATGGTTAAACAAACCATGATACATCCTTATTGTGGAGTACTATTCAACAATCAAAAGGAAATAATGATTAATGCTTGCAACAACTTGGATGGATCT
Organism: Ailurus styani; assembly: GCA_002007465.1. NCBI lineage: Eukaryota > Metazoa > Chordata > Mammalia > Carnivora > Ailuridae > Ailurus > Ailurus styani. The sequence continues at coordinate 2,748,912 of LNAC01000102.1, read as the reverse complement.
GAAGGGGATTATGCTGAACAAAAAGGCAAATCTCAAAAGCCACATATTATATGATTTCATATATATAAATTTTTTACATACAAATGTTATATATATATATATATATATATATATAACTTTTTTTAAATAAGAAAATTTTAGAAAGGGAGAACAGATTAATGGTTGCCAGATTTCACTAGTTTTATATATAGACATGTAAAACTGGTAAAATATGAATATGTTCTGTAGATTGTAGCAGTGCCAATTTCCTGGTTTTGGTATTGTAGTGTTCCTTTGCAACAGGTTACCATCAGGAAAACTGAAAGAAGGGAATAGGACTTCTCTATAGCACTTTTTGGCCAGTTTCTATGCATTTATAATTTCAAAACAAAAGTTTAAAAAAAAATCAATGCACAGAACTATGTGTATAATATGCTACTGTTTTGTGGGAAGAGGATAGGAGAGATAAGCACATATTTGTTTTTGCTTATGTATGCACAAAGAGATTGCAAAAAGATAATTGCATTTACAGTGGCAGACAATAATGTATGCAGGTAGGGGCAACTGTAGCAAACGGAAGACAGGTATAGAAAGGAAGGTCGTTTTTAAATATTTTTTAAAGGTTTTATTTATTTATTTGTCTGAAAGAGAGAGAGGGAGAAAGCGTAGAGGCAGGGGGAGGGGCAAGCAGAGGGAGAAGCAGACACCCCGTTGAGCAGGGAGCCCCATGATGTGAGGCTCAATCCCCGGACTCTGAGAGATTAGGACATGAGCTGAAGGCAGAGGCTTACCAGACTGAGCCACCCAGGAGTCCCATTCTTAAAATATTTTGAGCTGTGTTAATACATTTTTATTTTAAAATCAAATCATTGTTAATAAGCGTAAAAATAATGATGACCATGCACTATCTCTATCATTCATAAAAGAACATTTAACACCCCAAAACTAAAATGATATAGCCTTTGATTTAGGTCAGGTATTCAAATTTCATTACTGCTACTTTATGAAAACTTCACTTCATCATTGTTATGTTTCTTATTTTCTGGGGATTTAAGGAAACTTGACCACTGGGTAGCGCTGGTCTTGGAAATGACGCTCAGAAAACAGTCCCAGCTCCCACCCATTTACCCAGGTGCCAGATGAATCTCTCCTGTTTTGGGCTGCCATCCTGCCGCTTCAGCACATGCGAGCTTTGTTCTCTTGGACTTTAAAAAGAGAAAACAACAAAGGGATTCTTTTTAAAACCTCCACAGATTGGAATAGAATGTGCCTTTCCGCGCTTTAGTGTTTCTTAGGAAATAGACTTGTGTGGCGTTATTTGTATATTTCCCCAAAAAAAAAAAAACAAAGACAAGGAAAATGCAAATGCCGAGACTCAAAAGATTTTTTGAAAATGGTCAAGAGCAATAAAAAAAAAATGTACAGGCAGCACTTAACCAGTTTATTAAGCTAGCACCTAAAAGTAAAATGCCAGCCACCTTGGATAGTAATGGAAATCAGTAAATGTTAGTGTGCATAGTGCTGCTATGATGGAAATCTCTGCTTTTTTGTTTATCTGCTAGAAGAGAGAAAAGGGAAAATTAGTAACTCAGGCCAATAAAGTATGAAAGCTGCTCTGAGGTTATCCACATTCGAAACTGCAATATTCATGCGAAGTTAAGAGCCCTTTCTCTATGCATCTAAGCTTTATGTATCAAAGTTCATTTCAACATTAGCTGTCTGTACATTTATTCCTCTCATTGCTTCTTTCAGTATATTTACAAAAGCAGTGATTAGTTTAGCCAATATTTACAGGGGAAAGTCATGGGCTTTAAGTAACAATGAAAGCAAATTTAAGAGCTCTAAGTGAATGGTTTTTTATAAGTACATGTGGGAACACATAAATGTGTTAGCAATGCGACAATCTCCTGTTCTTGGGGGAAAGTCAGATGGCTTGATTTTTCCATGGAAGCAACCCAGTGAGCCCGAGGGTCTGCAGGAAGGCGGCTCTGAACAGGGCAAGGAACGGGTCTTTCTTTGTAGCAGCTTTGTTTCCATTGAGACCATTGTTGTTACTAACGTGTCTTCCAAGTTTCAGGGCTTTCAAAGCAATTATTTAGAGAATGATAATAGCTGACCTTGTGGCCTCGGGCCCTCTTCCCCATATCAGTTTAATCCATTTCCTGGCTTTCTTGGGTTTCTGCTCAAATGTCCCCTTACCAGAGAGAGCTTCCTTGACACTCCAGTAAAGGTCACGGGCTGTGAGCCACCCGGTTTTCTTCCTAGCAAGTATCACCACTGCCTATTTTATACTTATTTGGTTATCATCAGTCCCCCTCAGGCATGTCAGCTGCATGAGGGCCGGGGTCCAAAGGGTTTGACTCACTTCTATGTACCCACTGGGAAAAAACAGCAACTCAGGAAGTCCTTCTATTCAAACCTCACAACGATTCTGTAAGGAAAAGGAGGCTAAAAATTGTTGAGTCCCCCCGTGTTACCAGTCTAGTCGGTAGGAAAGTGACTAAACCTCATGTCTGAGTTCTAAACCCCGTGCTTTTTCCAGTAAATCATAGAGCCTCTTATTTTAAGATAATGTGAGTTACTTTAAATCTGGAAATTTTCGTCAGACAAATAGGGTATTGTGAAAGCTAACTGTCCACCTAAAAAGAGCATGTGTTTTTGATTAGCTTGTTATATGATATAATTCCTCCTTTGTGTGCACAAGCAAAAAACTTTCTTTTTTCAGAAATACACAAAAATACTTAAGGCGTACTTATAATCAGGAATAATATGGAAACGAAAAAAAACTTGACACTCCTGAGGATAACCCTAGATGTTAATGCAAAAGTATTAATAAATCTTTGATGGGCACCTGGGTGGCTCAGTGGGTTAAAGCCTCTGCCTTCGGCTCAGGTCATGATCTCAGGGTCCTGGGATTGAGTCCTGAATTGGGCTCTCTGCTCAGCGGGGAGCCTGCTTCCTCCTCTCTCTCTGCCTGCCTCTCAGCCTACTTGTGATCTCTCTCCCTCTGTGAAATAAATAAATAAAATCTTTAAAAAAATTAAATCTTTGAAATTAACAGCAACCATTTAACAATGTAACAATTCAGTGAGCATTGACTGAATATCTTTTATTGGTCAGACCCTCTGCTAAGACCATGCAGATACAAAGAGGAATAAATGATAGTCCACACTCTTAGAGTTAAACCCACTTAAAGATACAAGCATATGAACGTAATTATAATATAATATAATTAGAGGCTTTTGTTAGTTTTTATTTTGTTTTGTTTTTTTAAGATTTTATTTATTTATCTGAGAGAGAGCAAGAGTGAGAGAGTTTGCAAAGGGAGAGAGAGAAGCAGGCTCCCCGATGAGTGGAGAGCCCAAAGAGGGGCTCATCCCAGCATCCTCTGATCATGACCTGTGCTGCAGGCGGCACTTAACTAACTGAGCCACCCAGGTGCCCCAGCTTTTATAAGTTTTACAAGTAATAGGAGGAAAGGGAATCTGTAAGCAGTTCTGCCTAGGAGGACCAAGCAGAAGAGTTGAGTTTGAGCAGCATCTTCAGAGACGAGTAGTCATTCCCAGGTCCAAAAGCAATAGAGAAAGTGGCATATATAGGGCTGGGGAATGGCATGTTGTGTTCCAAGGACAAGGACATTTAACACGTCTGGGTATCAGGCACACTGGGAGGTATTGCTGGAGACGGAGCTGTCAATAAAACTAGTAATACTACCTAAATGTTGTTGAGAAAGTTCAATGAGATAATGCATAGAAGGTCATCAGCATAGTGGCTCACCAAGGAGGGAGTAAATGCTGGCATTCGTCTTGGAATGGAGGATTTGAGATTTCTATAGATCCATAATTCCAAAAGAAGAAAAATGCCTCCTGGCACAAAAATAAATCTACTATTGAGCAAGTCAATTCTTTATCAGAGTACCTATATAATAGAAAGGACATGCATATTCTTTATACAGAGCTGCATTCAAAACCTGAGACTCCAGGCAACATTATCATCTGATGTTTTCAGTGAGATCCAATATATACTTGACAGGGAGCTTCAGATGTAATGAAGCAATCCTGTATTTAATTAGAACCAGTCATGATACAAAGTTCCCTTGCTTAGATAGGTTGATTTTCCAGAGAAGAGGGTGTGAGTTTGGTTTCTTCTTCCATTACTCATGACCTCAATCCTTAGGGAAATGACAAGATAATTTAATTCTCAAACACTCATTTGGGAGTGTCAGTGATAAATGATCAGAAATATTGCTGTTCCCACTGCACTGTTTTTCTTATTGGTTCTTCCTTTCCTTCCTGACTTGCTTCTCCTCTCCACTCAGCCCCAAGAAACTAACTTGATATTGGAGCGATAAAACCTGTCACAATAAACTTAATCTTCTGTCACAATCTTTCTCCTTTTTTTCTTTGTCTATTGTTTCCCCTAAAAAAATCTCCAGTTCGATACTTGCATGGCAACATTATACTTCTGTGTAATTAAGAGCCAGCACTAATTGATTCCATTGTTTGCAGCAGTCAGCACAAGAAAATTGTAATTTTCCTGTTCTTTGCATCTTACAATCACCTAATAAGCAGCTCTAATGCTGGGCTATTGAATTATACAATAAACAAAATTTTCCCGTCATTTAACATTTGTTCAAAGACTTAATGCTGTGGGTCCACAGAAGTAGAAATAAGAAGGGAAATGTGCACTTATCCAGTGAATCCAATCAATGCAAACCACAAATCTAAATTAATTATTCAGGCCATCAAAATCTGTTGTTGTTATTGTGGTTGTATTAATGTCTAAGCTATTTGGAAAAAAATTAAGCTAACCTTACATGGAGGTTTGGCCTTTCTTGACATAAGTGTGACTAACAAAAATCCTTTTGTATTCTGGAGCACCCTTGCCTGCTTTCACACATGAGTCGGGGTATGGGCAAAGGGAGAGACTCTTAAGCCGACTCCCCAGGGAGCACTGAGCCAGTTGGCCCAGGCAGAGCTCTATCTCTCATCCATGAAATCAGGACTGGAGCTAAAACCAAGAGTCCCCCTCCCAACCGCCAGCCGCCCAGCTGACTGGAGCCACCCAGGTGCACCTCCTTTTGTATTCCAGTTGAAACATTCCTTGTTATTTTGCAAATAAACAAGACACTTGGGGTAGTTGTATTTATCCCCCAAATCTGAAAAGATGTAAGGGCTTCATTACATGGGGACCAGAGATCACCATCTTTTGGGCCAGACTGAGATCTTAATGCCAACAGGATTTTCCCAACTACCTCTGCACCCATGAACTACCCACATATGTGACTGCCTCTGGAATTCTCACCAGTTTCTTCCTCACCACAATTCCCACTTTGGCAGGGACTCAGTGGGAAGCACAGACAGCCAAAGGCAGAACAATGTCTTCCTTCTGGGGAACACTGCCCACCCACTTCAGGGCCATGACTATGCCAGGAGCCTTCCTGACGGCTTTAGACTCACCTCCATACACACTCGTTTAGTTCATTATTTTTTTCATCCCATTAAAAACAAACAAACAAACAAAAAATCCTCTCCTCATCACCCTGTATAGAAGTACAGTAGGTTTTTCTGGAAGAAAAATGTGATCCCATGAGAGACCAATGTATGAAAATTTCTTTTTAAATAATTTAATGACAATGAGACTATAATTGTGCAGAAAGCTTAGAAAATGAGTCCACCCATTTAAGTTTGCTTTCTAGTGTTAACTAAGAGGTGTTTGGCTCTTAAGTACCATGACCCTTGACTGTGACCTATGCTATTGAAAGTCTTCCTGGAATGTATTAGTGTACTTTTCTTCTTGAGTAAGTAACATATCACTTAGTCTTTTTTGGTGACTCAGCATCTCACAGTACCTTATTAAGAAAGATAGGTAGCTTCTCTTTTAAGATAACACGTTTAAAAAGAATAATACATTTTTCTTTCACTTGTGTGCTTTTAACTATAAGACATTCAGGAAACCATGTGAGTGAAAAATATTTGACTGAGCAGCATCATGAAAAGTCACACATTCTTTAGTTCATTCATTCACAGACTCATTTCCTGAGCATTTAAGGAGACTCTAAAGTGCAAGGCACTATGTTAGGCCCTGGAATGGAATGATGAGTAACTTTAAGACCTCTAAGGAAAGAAGTTTGCCATTCTACTCACCTGAGATACTGCTAAGCTCTCCTGAAAACCCCAGTCCCCATTCCTAAAGTCTGAGCATCACCATCCACATGGTATGTGGTAGGAAGACTGCAAAGATAGCATAAAGATGACCAAATATTTCCATCAGCAGAAATCAAAGAAAACTCCTCCTAATGAGAAATTATAAAATCTTCTCCCTTAGCAACTTCCAAATACACAGTCAGTATTATTAATAGTCACTATGCTGTGCATTACATCCCCAGGACTTATTTATCTTATAACTGGAAGCTTCTACCTTTTAAATCTAGTTTTACCCATCTCTCCCACCACCCACCCCTAACCCCTATCCACCTGCAGCAACTGCCAATCTGTTCTCTGTATCTATAGGTTCAGGTTTTTTTTTTTTTTTTAAAGATTTTATTTACTTATTTCACAGAGGGAGAGAGATCACAAGGAGGCAGAGAGGCAGGCAGAGAGAGAGGGGGAAGCAGGCTCCCCGCCAAGCAGGGAGCCCGATGTGGGCCTCGATCCCAGGACCCTGAGATCATGACCTGAGCCGAAAGCAGAGGCTTTAACCCACTGAGCCACCCAGGCGCCCTATAGGTTCAGGTTTTTAAAAAATGTTTTATTCCACTTACAGGTGCCTGGGTACCTCAACTGGTTAAACCTCTGCCTTCAGCTCAGGTCATGATCCCAGTGTCCTGGGCTCTAGCCCCATGTTGGGCTCCCTGCTCATCAGGGATTCTGCTTCTCCCTCTCCCTCTGCTTCTCCCACTGCTTTTGTGCTAACTCTCTCTCTCTCTCTGAAATACACAAAATCTTTTTAAAAAATTTAAAAATTTTACTCCACTTAATATAAGTGAGATCATATGGCATTTGCTTTTCTCTGACTTATTTCATCTAAAACTAATACAATGTTATATGTCAATTACGTCTCAATAAAAAAATAAAAGAAAGAAAAGTCTCAGAGATGATGGCAAGTAAAGTGGGATGAGGATGAGGAGGGGTTTGGGCATTCAACCACATTTTAAAATAACTCTACATCGTCTTGCTCTTCATTAACAATGATTTTTAACTTCTGGGAGACCAAATACTTCATAAAGAATATATAAAAACTCTTGTCCATTACACTTAAAAAATAGTTAATATGGTAAATTTTCTGTATATTTTACTATGAATTTTAAATACCTTTTTTTCCAGGAAAAATATGCAAATAGATACAAAAATAGATAATTTTATGGGATCCACAGGTGCCCTGAAGTCCACCATGGACTTTCTGGAGATTCAGGGACCCCCTGTTAAGAACCTGTATATTATATGGACACTGGGGAGGGTTTGTGCTATGGTGAATGCTATGAAAGGTGTAAGCCTGATGATTCACAGACCTGTACACCTGGGGCAAAAAAAAAAAAAAAAAAAAAAGAACCTGTATATTAAATAGAGCTAAGGCAGTTGTTTGATTACATAAACAAGCTATGAGAGAATATGTGGTAATTATTTGAATAGTCTCATCAAAATGGTGACGAGACATAATTCAGATTCCTAAATAGATTCTCTTAAGATTTCTAATTTGACTGTGTATCCAGTGCCCATCAAGGGACCCTTGTCTTTGTCTCAATATATTTTTGGTTACCTGGCAAGGATCTAGCAAAGAGATACCAGGGATGCTAGTGAACAGCCTAAAATGCACAGGACAGCTCCCCACCACAAAAAATCTCTGGCCAAAATGTCAACATTGCCAAAATTTAAAAACCCTGATTTATACTAATAAGTTGCTCGAATATCTTCTGTAAGAAAAGGTTCGGCACCTCTAAAATTTGTTATAGAGAGAAAGAAGAAAAATGTAGAGAAGCATCCATTGTAATCCAAATAAAAAAAAGTCTTTTTTGGGGGCTTTGGAATAGATTATCATCTTGGTGTTCTTCAGTTTTATAATTACACAATATATTTATTGTTGTCTTTTGAGGGCAACACCAGTTTTACCTAAAATAAATAATAAAAATATCAAATAATGCAGTGTTTTAACCCTTATTTTTGATCTACTTTTGATCTAAAATAGGTCACAGGCACCATTTCATAAAGGCAGGGGGATGTCATTTGTGGAATGAAAATAATCGGACCAGTCCATCTGCCCAGCAGTGTTAGCCTGTGGCAGTTGCTATAGCAAATATCTGTGTTTTATGAATACCACTGAGTAACACAAGCGGTCAAAAATGAAAACAGACTTGATTAAATGCAGACTAAGTGACCTTTAAAATTATTTCATTGCCTCTGGACAGCGGTTTGGGTTATTGTGGGCAAAGAACTACTCAGTATACATTTGTGGTACTTAGGGCTGTATCTAAATAAGGCCAGGCAAGCCGACTGCCACACATCAGCCAGAGTCTTCCCCCTTAGAAGTACCCCCTGGCCAGCCACCTTTAACTTGGAGAAAGCCATAAGGATCATTAAAAAGCCCAGCAGGATAGCTTATATGTGCTCTCTTTCTATTTTCCAGCAGAGTATAGTGACTTACTTACTATCCCAAATTAAGTTTTCTCACTGCAAACTTGAATACTCATGGTATCAGAAAAAATTTAAAATCTTACAGAAATAGACAGTACAAAATCCAAGCATGCTGTTATCTAAGTCAACTATAAAGGAGCTCAGCCTTGTTTTCAATAATCTCTTAAGTTACACTCTTTCCCCAGGGCCTTCACATGGCTGTTTAGGACAAGCTACTCTAAAAATACGGTAGGACTCAAAATTAGTCCTTTCTTATTCCCTAATATTCAAAACTCACATTATTTTAATGTTCTGGGGGTGGCTGTGTAACTCGGTCGGTTAAGGTGAAGCAACTGCCTTCGGCTCAGGTCATGATCCCAAGAACCTGGGACTGAGCCCCACATCCATTGGGCTCCCTGCTCAGCAGGGAGTCTGCTTCTCCCTCTGCCCCTCTCCCCACTTGTGCACATTCTCTTTCTCAAATGAACAAATAAAATCTTTGAAAAAAATGTACCTCATATATTTTAATGTTCTGGACTCAATCTTTAGCACCCACAAACTAATTCACATTAAGGTATAAATGGGTGCTATCAAATGGAATGTGTTAAGACTTCAAAAAGTATTTTTTAAATTTTAAAATAATTAAAAGAAATGAATTTTTAGGGCGCCTGGGTGGCTCAGTGGGTTAAAGCCTCTGCTTTCGGCTCAGGTCATGATCTCAGAGTCCTGGGATCGAGGCCCGCATCGGGCTCTCTGCTCAGTGGGGAGCCTGCTTCCTCCTCTCTCTCTGCCTGCCTCTGCCTACTTGTGATCTCCCTCTCTGTGTCAAATAAATAAATAAAATCTTTAAAAAAAAAAAAAAAAGAAATGAATTTTTAATTAATAAACATTAGGCAGGAAGCAGGGTAATTTTTTAGCATCTCTTGAATCACAGAATATAAGCGATTCCCAGATAGTATCAATAAAACTGGTTCCATATCACAAATTTAGACAGATCTCACTTTCAGCGAAAAATGAGATTTACCAACACTGCAGCATAGCATGTGACATCAGACCTTAGCTCCTAAAGATAGGAAAGGAAGTTGAAAGAGGAAACCTAAGTTCTCCTGAGCAATTGTATTGCTCTGAGAGCTATCTCGGGGGACTACACTTAAAAAAGGTAATCCTCTTAAAGTCTTTTCAAGATAGATCATATTAGCCCCATTTTAGAGATAAGAAAACTGACATTTACAGTGATTAAATAGTTCTCCTAGATCACATACTAATAATAAGGGAAAAAAGCAGGATTTTAGACAATTCTGTTGACTCAAAATTCCAAAATCTTTGGATAGACAACTGGCTCATTTTGTCTGAGCAAAAGGAAACCAGCATCCAGTAAACACCTACCATGTTTAATCACTTTCTGACCTAAGCACTGCCACACAGTAAGCTGCATGTTCAGTCCTCAGAGTCTGTGAATAAGACACTGTTTTCCCCACATTAACAGTTGAAGAAAGTGATGCTCCGTGAGGTGAAGGTCACACCACTGGTAAGTGGCAAATCTGAAACTGGAACCAAGGTCTGCCTGAGTCTGGACTCTAATTCTAAGTCCAACTTTACTTAAGTTTCTGCATCATGTGCTCTTTGTTTCAGCTAAAAATGGGTGATAACTGAGGTGCCTGGGTAGCTCAGGCGGCTAAGCATCTCACTCTTGGTTTTGGCTCATGTCATGATCTCAGGGGTCCTGGGACTGAGCCCCAAACCCTGGGAACCGGGGTGGAGGGGTGGGGGGGTGAGGGGAGGGCCCCCCCCATGCTCAGTGGGGAGTTTGCTGGAAGATTCTCTCCCTCTGCCCCTCCCCACTGCTCACACTCACTCTCTCTCTAAAATAAATACATAAAATCTTTAAAAAATGGGTGATGAGAACCAAAGGCACCGGGCAAAAAGTATTTTGAGCAGAATTTTCTCCAATTTATTTGTTTTTTATCCAGAACAGAGGTGATTCCACAGCCTTGCACACTCACTATTATAATATTTGCTCCTTAACAAAAGCAAATCTTCCCTTTAAATATCATCTCAGTGTTCTGGCTTTAAATCAGTTTTGTGTATACCGACAATTTGATGTCTTGGAGATTTATTGGTTTTGTTGTTTGTGGCAGTGTTTTAGCATCTTTTGAAGAGATAAAAGGGGAGAGGAAATCATGTAAAGCTAGTGGCAAACAGGGGTAAGACCAAAACAACACACAATTGTAAAGCAGAAAAAAGAAGCATTAATTTAGAAGTTTTATCTATACAATGCTAAGATAAACCTAATATTTGAAAACATCCTGTTACTTTCCCAAATCTAATCAGAAATTTGACTCCATGTAAAAATAGGCATAATGTCCCAAGTACCAAATTTTTGACACACATATCTCTCAGTAACTTTCCATAAACGGGAAATACGTCCTGTCACACATTACTCATCAGAGCAGAAGCATCTATATTTAATGCTGCCATATCCAGCAGCTTCAATGTACATTTTAATGCATAGCAATTCCCTTGGAAGAGACAAGTGGGTATGGTATATGCCCTGGTCGGTCAAGGTTGGAGTCAGACATGGAGGGACAGGAATTTGGGAGCAGATCAAGAAGGAAACCTGTGTCTCCTTGATAGAATGTTGTACTTCTAAAAAAAAAAAAAAAATCCCTAACGTTCTATTATAGTTTAATGCTTCAGATTAGCATTTAGAAAACACTATTCTCAAAGATTAAGTGAGACGGACCTAATAATGCAGTTTCCTTTCCAAGTCTGAACACAAATTATTTACCTAGGGCTGTTGCCGTAATTCTCTAAATCACCGAACTGAAAGAAATTGTTGTAGTACTTTGTTTATAATGATGACAACAATGATGATGAGAGCACAATAATAAAAAAGCAACACTACCTTACATCACGGTAGGATTACAAGGACGAATGGGGGAGGCTGCTCTTTAAAGTATGTGGCACCGAGCGTGCTCAGTGATACACACTACTGTCCTCAACTTCTCCCCTTTAAAATGAAGCAAATTCCCAGCCGTGTGTCTTTGCTGGAATACAACTATAAGCATCATAACTGTACACGAAGGAGATGAAAGACTTTGAACTATGTTTTGTAATGTAGAATAAAAACTTACCTGGACACTGATGTACACATTGATTTAACTCAAGTAAAACTCAAGTTAAAAAACTAAAGGACAAGATCCTTTCTGTAGTAGGGTCATTTGATTCTTATTTCTAATGCAGCATTAGGACACTCAACAGTTTCTTCAGTTGTATGGGTGGGTGCAGAGAAATTGACAAACATTTTTCATCAATAATTTAAATTACTTTCACTGAAGAAAAAAAAAAGAAACCTTAGGAAATATTTGGGGAATAAAAAGTGGGGAAGGGGGCGCCTGGGTGGCTCAGTGGGTTAAAGCCTTTGCCTTCGGCTCAGGTCATGATCTCAGGGTCCTGGGATCGAGGCCCATATCGGGCTCCCTGCTCGGCAAGGAGCCTGCTTCCCCCTCTCTCTCTGCCTGCCTCTGCCTACTTGTGATCTCTCTCTCTGTCAAATAAATAAACAAAATCTTAATAAAAAAAAAAAGTGGGGAAGGACTTTCCCTGAAATCAAAAGTCTGCTCTAGGATATTAAGTGTCTAAAATACAATAAGAATGAAGTTTAACAGATAGAAAATATACCTCTTTCGCCTCGATTAAAGTTACTGTGTTTACAAAAGATAAAACACATATAATATGCAAATGTGTGTGTTTATAATCCAAGTGGGTTTCCTAAGTCAAAAGGATTACCAAAGAAATTGTGCCACGTGCCATGTGTTGATAATAGTTATTTCTTTGTGTCATTTGTTGTTTCAGCATCTGTTTTGTATTTTTAATTAATTCTTTTTTTTTTCTTTTACAATAGACAAAGTCCTTATTTGGGAGTGATGTGACAACAAAGGACTGAGGCTAAGGGTCATGCTGTGCTGATTCAGATCCAGAAGTAAGCTGTTTGTTTTAGGGTGAACTGAGGATCCCAGGCACCTGGGAGAAAGCACGTAAAGGGAGACATTTAACAGCTGCTGAAGCCGAGACAGGAATATTATGTAGACAAGCCAGGAAAACACCACTTACTGTACATTAAAAAGCGTATTTTCTTATCTAGAAGTTTTACGTTGCTTTTGTTTAGGTTGTTTTTTACATCTATAATCTTGGGAAATGACTGATGCTTTATAACTAAGCTGTGTGTTCCTGTAGATCCTTATTACTCAGCATGGTCCATGGAACAGCATCGTTGGCCTCTCCTGAGAGCCCGTCAGAAATGCAGAATCTCAGGCCCCACCCTAGATCTACTGAATCAGAATCTGCATTTTAACCAGCTCCCCAGGTGATTCATACGTCCATCAAATTCTGAGAAGTACCACTGCGAAAAACCAAATCCACTTGACTCGCCGTTTTATTCAGGGGCCCCCTTCACACCCACAGATACTCTGTGTGCCAAGCATTGTTCTAAAAGCTTTATATACACGTTCTTAGTGGATTTCACCCTAGCCAAACATGGCAATCAGCTGAAGAGGATTTTTAAAAGAAAAATTTCAGACCCTGCTCCAAATAATATAACTTCATTAATCTGAGGCAGGGTCTGAGCAAAGATTTTTTTCACAGGTCCCCTGATGAATCCAACGTGCAGCCAGGGTTGAAAACAGTTGCAGTATTCCATTTAATTTTTAGGCAAACATACAGGTGTGTACTATTCCATTTACGGAGGAACTTGCTCATGGTTGCAAAATACAGATTTAAACTCAGGTCTTTCTGAAGTCAAAGACTTGCTCTTGCATTTGAAACCTACCAACATGTTGGGGTTCTTCATGGAGGTGATCTTCATGGCAAACTTCCCACTGTGCGATCGATTGCACCAACATACTAGGCTCTGTGGGAAAGCCTCTGAGGGGCAGGGGCAAAGAGTGTACTCAAGGACCTAACAGCCAGGCAAGACTGGGGTGCAGAGGTTAAGGGCCAAATAAAGTTCTTCCCCACAAAATCAGATCAGTATAATGCTGAACCCATTGAGATTATTCAGTGAAATAAGGATAGATTGATGAATGACAGCAGTGATGCAGGTCTACACACACAGTCACAAACTGGGTTAGCAAGTAAGCTTGGAAGAGACAACCAGATGTGTTTGCAAAAGTACCCCGGGGCCCAGCTATCGGACCAAGTAACCTACCCTTCATGGACTGCTTTATCCCTGCAGTCCCATCACCACACTTGTGAGCAAGACCTACCCCGAAAATGAGTTAATCTAATACGGAATGACCAATCAGAGGCCGATGTGTGGAATGTTCCCACAGACTCAGGAAGGATGTGAGTCATGCCTTCATGCATCATTCAGGCAAGCCATGTGTAGATTCTTTTAAGCATTTACCATAAATGGATTCTTATATCACCATCTGTTCACTTTAGGCACAGGAAATATTCTAAGGCCATTCTTGTTATATAGATTTCCAGTTGGTAGTTTTGGAAAGGATTTTTCCTCTTTTGAAATATGAACTAATAAGTCAAAAGAAATGGGCATTTTCTTTTACAAACTACAATTGGAATAGTGGTAAGTCTTCTCTTGGTCAGCTGGCCCAACTCCAGGGATTGGCTCTCTCTCAGGGAGTACTGAAAATCCTAGTATAATCCTAAAATGTGGATGTTGACTTTGAAAGTCAGATTTAACTGACAGATGTGTGAAATGGCACATAGAAAACTCCCCTCTGGGGATCATGAAAATGCTAGGGAGAAACAGTTAAGGAGGAATGGCAATGATATAACCTAACTTGTTTTCTCATTTTATATGATCCATTCTCTGACACAGAAATTTATGTTTGTGATACATAAGATTGTACTCACATTTTTATGTGCCACTTTTTAAAGTAAATGCCCAAATTACACAGACTTAAAAGTCTGTCTTCTGGGAAAAACTGACATATAAATACACCTTACTCTGTGCAAAAAAAAAAAAAAAAAAACCCAGCCCTCTCTTTAAATGGTAAATGACATATGTTCTACCTTTGAACTATGGATGTATCAGCTTCAAACCAATGAAATTTCGGAAAGAAAAACACAATGATAAGAAAAATCATAATGGCAAAAATATATATCTAAGTAATTATCTCTCTTTAATCTGAATATAAATTCTTAGTCTTCTAACCTCTGAATTCATCCGTTGCCACCCTAATCAAAGGTCACAATGTTTTAAGTACTAAGATTTTAGCATTTCCCAGGACTAGAGATGAGTAAGAAAATAATTGATTTTGCATGTATGAAGAATTATTTTAGGTTTGTTTTAGGGATCCTTTGCCTGAATTTGCAGTTTTGAAAAAATCTATTTTAAATAAACGATAAGTCCCCCCGTCCCTTGGCTCATGGATCTTCATTTCACTGAGCCTAGAGAAGTCAATACCATTTGCCGTATCCAGGAAGAGGGAATTAGAGATCATCAATCGTGAGCACCTGAAATCCTGGACAACTCAGCGGCACTCTGCCCCCTGGTGGACTGACTGGTCAAGGATGGACTTTGATGGGGGGAGCAGAGGCTTCACTTGCCACCCACTCTCCCTACCAGCGTCTCCCCTCTAGAGACCTCCAGTAGATGCCCCAGTTTAAAGATTTTGCCCCCACTAATTTCACATTAATTTGAATCAATAACTTTTTATACACATGTAAAAACCCCGGGCTGCCAAATCAGCCCTCCAGAGCTAAAATTAAGAACCATATTAGATCAACACGTTATCATTGGTTATCGTGGCTCTTCATGGGTCAGAGAAAAGCAGAAAGGTGGGAAATGAAACACCAAGGAAAGATGCAAATGCGGTAAGAGGTTTTGGATTCTCAGGAAAATCTCTAGGCAGAGAAGAGGAAGAAGAGTTTAAAAGTGAGTAAGAGGATGCTATAGGACATGAAATATTTGGCAATTTCCTTTTGTCCACTGAGGCCACTAGAAACCCACTCTCATGTTCGCTTTTGGCCTTTAGGCTATTTTTCACTAGCCTAAGTGGGTAAGCGTGAAAGACTCCTAACTTCCGTCACTTCTGGTCTAGCCAGGTTTCTCCCATTCAGGATAGCTTGGTCTTCCCCAGTTCAATCTCCCCCCAAAAGTCCTGTTTCTCTAGGCTATGGGTGCTGCACATCCACAATGGAGGCAATGGGGTAATAATGGCTAACGAGGAAGTACGTGTGCTAAGTGTCACGTATTTTGATAGGTGCTTTACAGGCACAGGTGCATGTAACAAATTGCAAGCAGTCTGCCTTTGAGGAGAGCCACACCACTATAAGGCGCTCTATTTGCAATTCAAACTGAGGACTTTCTGATTCCAAGCTGTTTTTGTGTCTACTCCTCTGCTGCTCTCAATAGGTCAGTCTCCTTCTCTCGCGTTTTCCCAAGCTTCTTCTAACCCTGCTTCCCCATTTCCTTTTTCTGTGTTTCAAGCACCATGCAGTACCTTAGAATCTCACTACCTAGCCTAGAGACTAAATGTTCCCTCTAAAAATTGGGATCTGGAAAACTCTCATGATGGTGCATCCAACTTACCTCCTTTGCAGCATGTGAGAGCATGATCTCCCTCATTCCTTTCAAATCCTTCCTACAAACGAAATCCCCCAAATTATGGCAGTACTTGTGCCAGTCCACCAGTCTCATTTCTCATCAATTATTCTCTCTTGCACGTTCAAAGTCCTAAGTGCAACCCAGAATCCAAAGAACCAATTTTTCCATACTAATAGAATCACCATCCATTCTTTTTTGAACACGGAAAGTACTTTATTTCATTAGTTTCCGAAATGTCATTTCCAATTACACATTTGTTGAAAGGTGGAACACCAAAGGCAATTTTCAGTCACAGCGACTCCATCAAATACACATAATCTGAGATTTTACTGCTTGAGTGAATTATAGTCCTCTCAGGCTTTCCTGGTTAAAGAAGATAAAAACTAAGATAATAGAGAGGAAAAGTGAAGAATATTACTCTGGAGGAAATTTGTTGAACTCCATAACCATTCATTCATGGGTGCCGTGTCCATTTTTAAAAAGGAAACTCTAAAATTCCTAGAAACACAAGACAACACTGGTATTTTTGAATGAGTATACATTCATGTATTAGTGTGAAATTTTGTGCAAACAATATGGCAAATGTTATTTGTTACCACAGCCAATGAAAATATATTTTCATTTCTATGTAAGTTTTAACATTTCCATCTCCCATTTATATGCTGTGCAAAAAAGCCATGTGTCTAGTTTATGAAACAATGCTAGAGGCAGCAATAACTGACAAGGAACTTAACAACCTTAACTGCATACTCCTGGGATGAGGACACTTTGCATTATCAAGTGCAATGCTGGATGATGATTCTAGATCTCTTATAACTACAAGGGTTTGCAAGCTTCTACTTCACACAAGATGCCCCAAATTCAGTCAATTCAGCCAAATAATAAAGCAAAACCATTAAGTGGGTAATCTACAAATGGCAAGCAACCATGTGACTAAGTTGACCATGTTTTGTTAATAGGAGGACACAATCATCGTAAGTGCCCTATAAAGAAGTCATTTGTAAGTGGCTGTTTATTTCACTTAATTTCACCCCCCCCTCAGGCTCCGAGAAGTTGCCTTAATTGTTTTACACCTAAAGAAAACACAGCTGCATAGACAAAAGACAAACATACTGGTAACACAGAAACAAATACCGTGCTGGATGTACATTCCTATCAGTAGTAAGCTAGATGTCTCCATAGGAGAAATGTTACAAAACAGACAAAAACCCTGGGGCTATAAAAGAAATATAGGGATTGTCTAATGCCTACAATTTTATTTTACTCCAGCGACAGGTGTAAATGTTGATCAAAAATCCTCCTTTTAGTTTATGTGTGAACTTTTGAATAGTCTATTTTCAAGAGTCATTACCCCAGAGTGAAGGTCTGCACAGTAGGAAAGCAGCAGTGTACTTCAGCTCAATACATCTATTGTCTCACAGTCTGGACTGGGGAGCTTCAAGCAGGGAGTGAATCCATTTTACAAAGACAACTTGCTTCTGCAGACAAAAGGTATCAAACTGCAGAAAGCTCTCTGAAGAATGGAGTGTGAATCTTCTTTGGCATACTAAATGCTCCACATAGAGATTTTTTTTTTCCTGTGCAGATGGATCCTTCAGGGCTACTCCTTTTTATTTAGATAATGTATTTTTCATCTTTTGTTGTGTCATATTTCCCTGTGTTGAAGAGTCCTCAAAGTGAATTTGAGATAACAACTAAGTATTATTGAAATTCAAAAAGACAGATAAATATAAAGTATTACTGTTATTATATTCATTGAGGTATCAGGTCAGTGACGAATTTTCACGGTTCAAAAGCTTGTCAGTTCCCTGATTGCCTAGTAAGTCAGGTTTGGTTTCATGAGTTACAGGAAAAACAGGCTCAATTTTAGCTTCTCTGAGCTTTTATAAAGTCTTTGCATGTCCTTTTCTAATAATCTTTGCTCCCACCCAAACTTCAATAAGCAAGGGAAAATAAACAAGTTTTTTTCTTTAATATAGTTTTTTGGGTTCTTACTGGACTTTGAAGATTTTTGGAGAAAGGAGCTGGTTCTCTTGGTTACTTTATATGTTAGCACACAAAGGAATTACAGATGGGAAGGAGTGTTAAGTGACTATCAGAAAAAAGTCTCATGCATTTAAGATTTTTTACAAGTCAAAATATACATCCTCCTATTGCCCCCCATTCCTTAATTATAGAAGAACCATTTCTATTTTAGCAGTCTCCTTTACATCTCACTGAATTGGAGAAGGAATAAGGATACTTTCCCTGTTAAGGAGCAGTATATACTCATCAGTTTAATTGACTGCATTAATAAGAAATATAGCAGCAGCTTGGGCTGAGTCACCCATCATATCCTTCATTTATGAGGATTTAAATGTGTAAAAGAATAGGTACATGAAATTAGGAGGAAAAATAAAGCAATCTGCAGACTTTGGCACTAGCACACATAATGTTTTTGTTTGAGTTGTTCGAATGTGGTTTGACAATCACTAAATAGGAATTTAAAAAAATTAGAAATCTGCAGAAAACAAGCAATCATAGGTGTTGGTTCTCAGTTTAATGCTCTCCATCTCCCATTCCCTCCCACCCACCCCATACAGTTTCAGTTATAATAAAAATAGAAATCTTAACATCAGAATTTTGCTGTTAACTCTTCAAGGTTTCTCTGCATCATCCAAACCACACATAAGGTTTGAAGCACCAAATCCACAAGTTTCTCCAACCAAGTTTAAATAAACAAAAACTGGAGACTGAAGGATGCCAAAGTAACTCTTCTGAAATGAAGCTGTAACAAAGTTCACCCCAAAACAAAGAGTATTATGCGTCTGGTTCAAGTGCTGCCAGGCTGTATGTAGATCTGTCTCAGACAGGCTTCAGACGACTACAAGTACCACTGGTTCTAGAGGGCATGATCCATGATACCAAAGCAGGGCGGGGATGCCCCTTCCATCACTGATTTTTAAAAAGTTACAACCCTCCCTTGTGATTGGCTGCCGCAAGGTCAGTGCTGTACCTGGGGTTTAAGGGGAGGAAATGAGCCTTCCCCTGCAGGGAAGCTCTATCTTTAGTGTGAACGGTTCTCCTCTCAGAGCTCTGTCTCTCTCTCTCTCTCTTTCTCTCAGGGCTGTCCTGGCTTCTCAGGATCCATTGCCCTTGCCCAGAAGACAGAGTCTCAATCCGACCCAGTAACAGCGAAAGAAGAGTCGACCTACCTGTGGAACCAGACCCAATGTGGTTCCCAGAGGCCGCTCAGACTACCCCATTGCATCTGACAAGTCAACCTGTGCACTTAAAGCGTATCAGTTTATGGAATGCTTGTTTGAAGTCCTCGTTGGACATGGTATAGATGATGGGGTTGATAAGGGAGTTGAGATAGCCCAGCCACGTGAAGAAATCAAAGATGGCCAGGTGGAACCAGCAAGCATCCTTGCAAATAGGCATCACCAGGGAGATGATGAAGAAGGGCAGCCAACACACAATAAAGGCTCCCAATATGATCCCCAGGGTCTTAGTGGCTTTGCGCTCCCTAGCGGCCATGAGTTTCTTCTTCTCTAGCAGGGCGTCGGAGACTCGCACTTTGACTTGGTTCACGTACACAGGGGACCCGGATTCGCTGGGCACATCGGGAGCCCGCGAGTTAACGGAGGTGACCGAGGACGTGGACCCGGGGGAGTCGGTTATCAGCTGGGCTCGGGTCAGGCGCTTGCCGGTCCTGTTGGGCGTCTGTTTCAAAATCCGGGAGCGGGCTTCCACATAGATGCGGCCGTAGAGGGCGATGAGGAGCAGGGTGGGGAAGTAGAAAGCGCCCACCGTGGAGTAAACGGTATAGAGGATGTGGTCGGTGTTCACCACGCAGTCCGACACCTCCTCCTCGGCTTTGGCTTGACGCCAGAAGAAGGGCGGCAGCGAGATGGAGATAGAAAAGACCCACACCAGCGCGATCATGACCGCAGCCCTCTTGGGAGTCCTCTTAGCGGAGTATTCCACGGCGTCCGTGATGGCCCAGTAGCGGTCCAGGGCGATGACACAGAGGTGCAGGATGGAAGCAGTGCAACAGGTGATGTCCGACGACAGCCAGAAGTCGCAGACCACCTGGCCCAGCGTCCAGCGGCCGGTGACCGTGTACATGGTGCTGATGGGCATCACCAGGATGGATACGAGCAGGTCGGTGAACGCCAGGGAGGCGATCAGGTAGTTGGCTGGGGTGTGCAGCTTCCGGGTCCGGTACACCGTGGCGATCACAAAAGCATTGGAGAGCGTGGTGGCCAAGGTGATGAGTGCCAGCAGCATAACCAGTAGTACTTTCCAGGGCAGGGCGATGGAGTCCTGGTAAATGTAGCCCTCGGCGCTGCAGTTGTGGGGAGCAGAGGAGAGATTGGCTTGAGGAACCCCGGTCTGCGAGCCCGCGGGCGGCGGCGGGGCGCACTGAGTGCGGGTTTCTTCCATGTCTCTCCTCGCCGCGGCTCTGGAGCGCAGCTCTTGGGCATGGAGCAAACGAGGGAAAGGGCGGAAGGACCGCGGAGACCACAGTCTTGTCTCCCGGCTGCTCGTGAGTCAGTGGGCTCCTCGCTTGTTCCTCCACCCGGATCCCCTGCTGAAACTGGAGGTCAAGGGCGCGGCAGCCTAGGCAGGCGAGCGCGTCCTCTGCACTTGCCGCGCGCTAGGCGCTGCCGCCGCGTCCCTGCCTGCTCCTCTCCACGCCCCGTCTTAGCCCCGGGTTGCTAAGGACTGGCCAACCGAGCCCCGCTCACTCCGAATCCCACCTAGGCGTCTAGTGCGCGAGGGCGACACATTGTTTGAGGAGGGAGCCTCAGCCAGGTAGGGTCTCTTACCCCAACCGCTCGGGGCTGAGTCTCCTAACCCGGGCGCTCCTGGGTCTGCAGACTCGGCCCGCACGAGTTTCCTAGCTGTCGAGACCAAAGCTCGCAGGCTCGCCGGGAGTCCTGCTCTCGCATTCCCGCCCCCCTCCCCGGACCGGGGCAGTTTCCTGCGGCGGCTTCGGCCGCCAGGGCTGGGTGGGGTGAAGTCTGGCAGCCGCGCCGCGCCGCGCCTCGCGCCGGAGCTCTGCCCTCCCTTCTTTTCACGCGCTGGCCACTCCGGCGAGCTGCCCCGCGGAGACGGGGCGGCCAGAGGGGGGATTCGGGGGCTGGGGCTGCGGCTGCTCGCACCGCGCCGCCGCCGCCGCCTCGGTCCCACAGGCACCGCTTGGAGCCATGCTGCGGGGCGCACGGGTCTGGGGAACCTGGCGCGGCACGCGGGCTAGGGGCAGGTGTCCTGGGAAGCGGGAAGAACGCTGCGTGCGCCAGCCCGGGAGGAGCGTGTGAGCGGCAGAGCAGATGGGCCCCTTTTATAGAGTCCAGGTCCGGTCTGCCCGAGCCGTGCAACTCGTGCGGCTCACCAAGTGCGGACGCCCGCTCCCCATCACCTTCCCCTTTTCTCTCTCCCTCCCTCCTTCTCGCCCGCCCGGGTCCCTCCCCGGCCAAGGAAGCTTCCCGCCGGGTCCTACCGCCCTCTGTGCCCAGGCCCCAGCCCCTGGCCCCTCTCCCGATCCTGACACCCAGACGCCGCCGTTCTGGCCAGGATGGGAGATGAGGGCGTCCTGTCCTTGCCTCTGTCCTCCTCGGAGCCTGCGGCGCGGCCCTCCAGGTCGATCCACGCCCTCCGCCGCGGGCGCGGGCACACTCCCCGCGCACGTTCCGGGGCTGCTACTTACCACCCCCACCCCAGCCGACCAGTGCTAGGCGGAGCCAGCCCCAGGCTCTGACCTCTCCACTCAGGAATTTTATCCAGCCCTGCGGACCACACCCAGGTTAGAAGGAGGCACCGGTAATATCGCCTTAGAAGGAAATGGCCAATAGTGCATTTTAAACTTTGGGCTTCAGGCGTGCTTAACTCTGGGTAAAATGCAAGCTAATTTTTCACATCTGGTTTTAGGAATCTATGCTTTCCATTCAATGCCCCGCCTTTAACTGTGGGCCAACAGGGGAGAGAAAAGCTGTCTGCAAAAATGTGGAAGTATCACAAACCATAGCCTACTGTAGGTGAAACTAAACCTTCCCTGCCACCCTCCCTCTCCAGCCGCTCAGTTCAGTGCCAGTGGAAAACAGTTCACAGTAAGCACCTTCCCTCCCACAGCCTGTCTGGAAAGGAGGTCAACACAATTCAAAAGAAAAAAAAGAAAAGAAAAGAAAAAGAAACGGGCTTTGGGACCATCACCAGCAGTGTGACTTCTCTGGCGTCAACAAATACAGCAGGATATCAGCTATATGCGGCACCAAGCAATGCCAGCTCCCAGGTCCCATGACCTCTGAGCAGATCCCTGGTGCTTACTTCCTCCTCCAATCTTAACGAAAACAAATGTAGAGTAGAAGTACAAGTCGAAGCAAGTTTAAAGAAAAACACCACGAAAGGGCAGTGTACTTTCAGCTCCCAGAGCTAAGTGATCCCAACTGGGAGTTTCTAGCACCTAGCTCAATGTTTGGTGGGTATGATGCATTCAATGAACCCTATGTCATAAGTGAATTTGTCGGGTTAAGTGTAAGCAGATTTTAAAGAGAATTATGTAGTCTGGGGCCCAAGATTATCTTGCCCATCCATTTAGTTTAGAAGAATAATTGAGATCCTTTGAGAGAAGAGCTTTTTACCCAAGGTGACACAACACTAACCCTAGTTGTCTTATTCTCCTCCCTAAACCAGGCAGGAGGACAAAAATAAAGTGGTTACTGGTGTGGGGAATTCTAGACATCAGGAGTATAATGGGGTATGCCCAGGCCCGGTTTTCAAGCAGCTTACATTCTAGAAGAGGCAGATAGACAGTAACCATATAAACAAGTAAATAAGTAGCGTATGTTCTGATACCATTAAGTATTACGAAGAAAACCGCACATTCCTGCACTGAGAGTGAGGGTACTCCTTCAGGTGGCAGCTCCCCAAAAACTCCTTCAGGTGGCAGCTCCCCAAAAACGTCCTCTGGAACCATTGTAGCATCTGCGCTGGTGTTTTTTGNATTACGAAGAAAACCGCACATTCCTGCACTGAGAGTGAGGGTACTCCTTCAGGTGGCAGCTCTCCAAAAACGTCCTCTGGAACCATTGTAGCATCTGCGCTGGTGTTTTTTGTTTTTGTTTTTTTTTTAAAGATTTTATTTATTTATTTGACACGGAGAGAAGGATTACAAGTAGGCAGAGAGGCAGGCAGAGAGAGAGGAGAGAGGAGGAAGCAGGCTCCCTGCCGAGCAGAGAGCCCGATGCGGGCCTCGATCCCAGGACCCTGGGATCATGACCTGAGCCGAAAGCAGAGGCTTTAACCCACTGAGCCACCCAGGCGCCCTGCGCTGGGGTTAAAAGCAAAACCTCTTTCCTCTCCTCCCGTCCCTAGTGCCTGGCATTGCTCTGGCTAACCTAAAGCCTCATTTGCACTACATAGTAAGGGGTCCTGCCCACCCTCCTATCCCACCCACCCACATCTGGAACCTAAGTAGACTTCTTCCTCCGCTGCTGCTGCTGCTGCTTCTTCTTCTTCTTCTTCTTCTTCTTCTTCTTCTTCTTCTTCTTCAAACTGCAGCACTCTCTTAGAAACCACAGTAGAGGAAAGCAAGGCAGGCGAGCCGAAACCACTAGGTGGGGGCGTTGGCCAGGATGCAGCAAAAGTGTGTGTGGTAAGGGTGTGGGGTGTGCCAGGAAAACCATTTTCCTGCTATCTGAGGGGAGCAGGGCAAGATGAGGAGAACTCTTGAAAGGATGCAAAGCGGAGGAAGGCAGAGAGGAATTTTACCAAGCTGCAGGCAGCCTTTCCGAATTTCATCTCCAGGGGCGTGCAAAAGAGAGAACCACTTGCTTCTTCTAGGGTTTGGATTTAGCGATGTAGGGAACCTGTGGCTTTCTCCAGCCACCCTCTTAAACTGCTTCTCCAAGTCCTGAACCCTGGGACTGCAATCCGCCACCTTTGCGCAGATTTTTTATTTTTTCTCCTAGACTTGGTTAACTAAGAATTGCCTGAACACACCAAGCCGTCCTACAGAGTGGGTTTAGGCAAGAGTTTAGTGACAACCACGTTTCATTCACTTGGCTCCCTCATTTCCCTCCTTTAGCACTTTAAAACACGTAAACTATAGATGTTTGCACACGGGCGCATCTGTGTGAAACACGCAGGCGAGCAAGGGACCTTTACAGTCACCTGTGCTTGGATCTCCCCTACCGAGGTTGGGGGCCCTCGGGCGCGATGCGCGCGCCCGCTCCTCAGTCCCCATCCCCAGCTCCCTTCGAGTTAGCGGGAAACTCAGCCCACACAGACTCAGCAAGGGGGCAAGAAGAGAACGAGCTGGAAAAGATTGAAATGGGGTGGTAGAGCGCACCAAAGGTTATTTGGGTTGAAATAAGTTCTTGTGTAGCCACTGGGCGCTGCGACTGCAAAAATTAGTGTGCGCCACGCGGCTGGACCTGAAGCAGAAACTGAGGAGGTGGAGATTAACGCTGGAACCGCAGTGAAGCCTGTGATCAGACACGAAGTCTAACATGGTGGCGAGCTGTGGACGGACCAGAGAAAAATCGCCTCTCGAAGACACTTTGCCTAAGCTAGAAAGATTTGGAATTGCTGATGCAGCGAAATGAGGGGCGCAGGCTTGCAAGTTTGCGGCGTGGCGCTAGCTAGAGGAAATGCTGTGAAGAGCAGCTCCTTCCACCTCCACGAAACTACAGCAGATCCCCCCAGAACTTACCGCGACTCGATTCTGTCTTGGCTGGAAGCCAGCCAGCCAGCCAAGGGGGGCACGTGGGTCATGCTTGCAGCATCCCGAGAGTCTGAGAGTCTTCTCTGCATTTCCCAGAAAGTAACCCGTAAGAGAGCAAAGAAAGTAGTTGTGAGTTAATCTTGGCTGCAACAAAACAAAACAAAACAAAACAAACAGGACATGCAAGCTCTAGTCGCTTTGCTCCTTTGATAGAGGAAAATGCAATCTCATGCTCACCATCCCCACTACTCGAAAAATCCACAACCAGTCCCTAACCAGAAAATGTGGGGACCTGGCAAACTACTTTTTGCAAGTCCTGCTTTCTCAATCTAGGGCCACTGTTTTTGTTTTTAACACTGCCACCCAGGAAACGAACAGCACGTGACCCCGAGCTCTGGACAACATTCTCCTGCGTGGTGGTAGCCTGTTTTGGGTTTCTCTTATATTTCCTCCAGTAAGTATTCTTTTAAAAGTATATTGGTAGCAAGGACAGTACGAGTCTTACATCTTATTTCATGGAACTATGGAAACATGCAGATGAATGAACACATACATACACACGGACATACACATAGTTTCACAGACACCTTCTGGAGATTACCCTCTGAGGCTCAGCTCCTTCTCCATAATCATTGGCCCCACTCTGGGCCTTTGACTAGGTAACTGCGTCAGAGTACTAATGTGCTGCATGCTTAATAAGGGATTTTTAATGCCAAATAATAAACGAGGTGCTTTATTTCCTAAATTCTGGGCTGGCATAAATTAATCCCTGAGGATTAGTAACTCCGCTATGTGTTTATGTATGGATACAAATACTGTGTATCTATATTTAAGGAAGAATGCCACAGAATACAGAGCAAGTATTCATAAGTTAGACACCTCCTAATTCCTGTCTCTGTAATAACAGCCACTTTGCTACTTTGAACAGGGATCCCCAACTCATAAGTTACCGCAGGTTCAAAGCTAGCCCGGTTCCAACAAGTAGAAGAGCTAGCTCCCAACTTAATTCTCAATCACATATTTCCTGACTAAAGATCTAGGTCCCGGAAGAAAATTTCTAACTTAATGCTTGAAGTAATATAAGCAGAGATTGCATGGGGGAGGGGGCATTGAATTTTTCTTTTTGGACCAACAGTGGGATTTAGCAATAATAAATCTTTGGGTGGAAAACAATGCCAATGAGTCCACCAAACTTAGAAACAACCTGCTGCCTTAATTTGGCAGATCATTAGGCAGCTCTGTTAAGGGTGAAGTCTCTCCTAAAAAATCAAATAAAACATTTAACAATGAGGCTGTCCACTGGCCCAAGGAGAGAAGCAATAGAAATTGGGTTTTGCCTTATTTTCAAAGTAGGGAGAATTACATTATTCTGTGTAATTAGTTCCGGTCTTGCAAACAAACAAACAAATAAGTAAAACAAGTCAAGCCGGTTTATTGATTCTTCACCTGTAACTAACGAATACTAATCATTAACCTTCCTTGAGCACCATGAATTAAGCCTTATGCTACAGGTTCCACATATGTTCTCTCACTTAATTCTTATGAAAGTACTCAGAATTGTCATTATCATGCTCATTTTCTGGGTGAAGTTGAAGCTTAGAAAACGTAAGTAAATTTGCTAATTTCAAACAGCCGATGAGTGATAAAACTGGTTTTCAAATCCAAGTCTCTGTAATTTCAGGGTCCAACTCTTTACCAGTAATCTACATGGAGCCAGCCGTGCAGCTCAGCATTGGCTTCCCTTTCAATCCTGCCTATGATTTTATCTCATCTCATCTATGAGGTAGAGTCACTGTTCATAGCTATTTAAGTCTGTAAGATAATTTTCTGTTAGGTAACTTCAAATTTTTGTGGGGGTGGTGATGGTTCTAAAAGTCAGGTGGAAGATTGTGCACGATGATTATGTTTAGCCAGCTAATCCTCACTTCCAAAGTAGAGCTGATAGGTGAGCACATACCATATATTCTGAAGTCCACAGCCCAAACAAAAAATAGGCTATGCCGTTCCTCAAGAAGCTTCTTAACTTTCTTTCCTGGTCCCATTCATTTACCTTCAGGGTGTGGTTATTTTTTCTGTCTCATCTACCTTTTTTTGTTTTCCTTCTCCTTCTCTGTCTGCCTCATCCTTACTTCCTCCACAGCTACACACACACACACACACACACACACACACACACACACACGCATGGACGCACACATTAAATAAAAGCAAAAACAATAAATTAAAACTTCTTAAAATTGTATGAATGGAGTGTGTTAAATACAGTGACAGTCTCTGTGCTCCATTTTTAACCACATTAGTTTAAATATCAGTTAGAAAAATAACCTAAAAAATTGAATTGCTTTTTTTCCCCATGTGTTGAACCTATTGATTTTTTTTCCCCCTAAGAGTTAGTAGTTTACCAAAGAAAAAGAAGCCTACTCAAATCTTATCAACCAGAAATCAGGAAGTTCATCTACTAAGAACCTGCCAAAGCCAGGAATATAAGCGAAAATAAATTTAAATTCCAATGTCCTAAAACTTTTGCACTTTATGCATAAAAGAGCTCCTCCTAACCTCTTTCAGATCTTACTTCTTCTTACCTTACATACACTTCTAACATGTTTAGCTATTTGATTTCCAGGGTCCCTGGAGATTAGAAGCATCACATTATAAATGGATCAGAAAATATGTCAGATAAGCATCTGAATGCAGTTAAGATGCCATAGCTTGCCACCATTATTGCAAAATAGGAAAATTCAGATTAAACTTAAAAAGAAAACCTAAAATAATGTTAACAACATTATTATTTGTGTTAACACATTTAATAGTATGGAATATTAATTCAGACTTTTATTGCAAGTGATGGAAAACCAAATTAATCATACCGACAAACAGAGGAAGGCATTCGTTTCAGGGAGAGCGGGGTCCTTCAAAATCCAAAGAGGAATTGAACCTCCGAACTTTGGGCACTGAAGGAATGCAGCTGAGCCCTACGAACAATCAGCATCCTGGATCATAAGCAAGACTCCTGGTTGCTGTCTCTATATTGCCTTCTTTCATCTGTTTCACAGTGGACAGGCTTTCTCCACATCGTTGAAAATCTTTTTTACCATTAATACCATCTGAAGTTGGCTTCCTCAACTTTGGTCATGTTGCAGAAAGTAATGTGAATCTGTTCTGAGGTCAGAAATTCTGAAAAAATGGGTTCTGTTTCTGAAAAAAATGTAAGGAGATCATGACAGTCGATATTCTGAAAGTAACAACTGGAAAAGTTGCAAACTTTTAAAGTTTGAAAAGTTGTAGAAGCAAGAAGAATTAGACAAACTAAAATTTCAGAAAAGGGTAAGTATTTCCTTTGTAAGCTAATTGATTGCTGCCTGTTTATTTCCTTGAGACACTTGCTGATTCTGGGCACAGGTTGTGGATTAGACCTGGTCCAGGTGGAAGAATTCCACTGGGAAAAGAGAAACAAGCAGAGATTTTGATAGTCATTGGGGTCAGTGTGGCAGTTTGGAATCTAGAAGAACCCCAAATCCATGACCAGTTTTCACTGTGGACATTTGCTGTGGGTTGCGGCAAAATAGGAGACTAAGGGAGTGGATAGGAAAATTATAACAGGCAAAATGAAATCCTCCACAGTTTCAGAGTGCGTAGAAGAAAAAATCCTTCTGGAGGAAAGAGGTCTGCATTAAACATGACTGGTCTTTCCTGAGGAGACAGATACCTTCCAGGCTTTCAAAGGACCAGGGTAACAAGACCCAAAGAACAGGATGAATCACAGGCAGACTGAATCTAATTGCAAAGCAGCCTTGACTCAGCCCAGTGTCTGACTGGCTGACAGACAGCTCTTCATGCATTCTGTCTAACTTAGGAAAAGGTGAATACTCCTTGGATAAAACAGTATGCATTTAGAGCCTCTAAAGGCCATTTATATACAGTATCTGATTATAATTTCTTAAATGATCCATGCATAGAGGCATTAAAAATGGGATCAGTAATAATAACTGAAAAAAACTAGACCATAGAAGTAAATCTATGTACAATGCAGATAGTAGAGTTAGCTGGAAAGAACTTTAAAATAACTATGATTAACATATTCAGGAAAATAAAGGAAAATAAGCAAAACAGATTAAAATTTGGAGCGTTTCAACAGTGAGTAAGACTCTTTAAAAACAGAATCAAATGGGCACTCTAGAAATAAACATCCAGTATTTGATATTAAGTATTCACTGAATGGATATAATAGCACATTCAAAACAATAACCTCATAAAGTTAAAAAAAAAAAAGTCTAAACTGAAGCACAAAAAGAAGAAAGGTACAAAGAAAAGAACAAGAATGTAAAAGTCTGAGACTGGGTCAAATAACCTAAAATACACACCCAGAAACAGAAGGACAAGAGAATGGGAAACAAAAAGTATTCGAAGAGATAATTTCCAAGAACTTCCAGGAATACATTCGTTGGGTGAATACATCCAACAAAGACACCTCAAATGATTAAAAGAAGCTCAAAGAATTGTGGCCAGAATACATACAAAGAAAGCCACAACTAAGCACATAATGGCCAAACTGCTGAAAACCAATGACAAGGAAAAAATTCATAAAACTGCCAGAGAAAAAGACATATTACCTTCAAAGAAGCACAGTAAGGCTGTGGTTAACTTGTAGTCAGAAATTATAAAAGGCAGGAGATAATGTAATGACACCTTATAATCACTGGAAGTTTTTTTAAAAAATTGTCAACCTAGAATTCCATACTTAGAATTAATATCCTCCAAAAATGGAGGGTGAAGTACAAACGTTTTCAGCCAAATGAAAGGTGGAGGAGTTGGTAGACAGCCTAACAGGACTATAGGAGGTAAGAAAGGAAGTTCTTCAGGCTAAATGAAAATGACACCAAATGGAAGCACACATTGAAAGGAGGAATGAAGAATGTGGGAGAGTTTAAGTATATAAGGAAATATAAAAACGTAGTTAACTATGTATAATGATAATAATCATGTCTTATAGGGTTATAGCATAGGTAGAAGTAAAATAAATGACCACAGTAACATGAAGAACTGCTACCCAAAAAGAATGGGATAAACAGTGAACTGTAATAAAAGTTTTGCATTGTTAAAGATGTGCTAAGGTATTCAAGTTAAATCCTAAAAAGTCAAGGATGCATTATTGTAATATCTCTAAGGTAGTCATTAAAAATCAGTGCAAAGATATAAATAGAATCATACAAGTAGCTGATTAATACATAAAATCTAGAAAAAAAGAGATAAAGAAAAACAAATAGCAAGGATAGTACATTTAAACCCAACAGTGTTAGTAATTTCAATAAATGTAAATAGAACATACCAATTAAAATTTTAAAAATTATCAGACAAAATGAAAGAGATTAGGTCTATCTATACACTTTTATAGACTATATACTTTGATTTAAAAAAAACCAAATATTTAAAAAGTAAATGATGAGAAAATGGTATGTTATGTAAACACTAACCATAAGAAAGGTGGTATGGCTATTTAATAGAAAAGGTAGACTTTCATGTAAGAAGCATCAACCTGGGATGCCTTAGTTGCTCAGTTGGTTAAGCAGCTGCCTTCAGCTCAGGTCATGATCCCAGGGTCCTGGGATCAAGTTCCACATCAGGCTCCTTGCTCGGCAAGGAGCCTGCTTCTCCCTCTGCCTCTGTCTGCCACCCTGACTCCTTGTGCTCTCTCAGTCTCTGACAAATAAATAAATAAAATCTTTAAAAAAAAGAAAAAAGAAGCATCAATCCAACAGAAAGACATAACAATCTTAATACCATATCCTTAAACTATGTAAAACAAAATTGGATGGGACTAAAAGGAGTACTAGATAAGCCCACAATCAAATTTAGAGATTTTTTTTTAAGATTTTACTTATTTATTTGACAGAGTTTACAAGTAGGCAGAGAGGCAGGCAGAGAGAGGAGGAAGCAGGCTCCCTGCAGAGCAGAGAGCTCGACGCGGACCTCGATCCCAGGACCCTGAGATCATGACCTGAGCGGGAGGCAGAGGCTTAACCCACTGAGCCACCCAGGTGCCCAAATTTAGAGATTTTAACACAACTTTTTCAGTAGCCTATAGAATGAACAGCTGATAAAATAGTAACACTTTAGTGATGATATGAAAGATTTGAACAATGCACTTGTCAATTTCAGCTAAATGATGTAGAAAACATTTTATTTCAACAACTGCAAAATATATATTTTCTCCAAAGGCACAAGAACAGTTAGAAACACAGAATTTATACCAAACACAAGTCTCAAATGATTAAACCAGGTATTTCATAAGTGAAGATGAATGGCTGACACATAAGCATATAAAACAACTATCAATGTCATTAGCCATCAGGGAAAGACAAATTAAATGTGATACCATTACTCACCTACTTGAATGTCTTAAAAAAAAAAAAAAATCCTGGCACTATCAAGTGCTGACAAAGATGCAGAACAACTGGAACTCTTGTTGATGGGAATGCAAAATGGCACTGCAACTTGGGAAAAGTTTTGTTGTCATACATTCAAATGTACACTCCAATTTCATTCCAAGTTATGTGCCCAAGAGAAATGAAACTGACATGCACAAGGAAGCTTGTACGTGAATGCTTATGGTAGCTCTACTCATAATTGCCAAAATTTGGGAACAACAGAAATAGCTTTTAACCAATGAGTGAGAACACAGACTGTAGTACCTCCATACAGTAGAATACTATTCGGCAATAAGAAAGAATAGACTGTTGATTCATGCAACAACATGAATGAATCTTAAATGCATTTTGAAGCAAAAGATCGCCCAAAAAGCTATATATTGCCCGCTTCCATTTATACGTCACTTGGGAAAGTGTAAGTAGATGAGAGGGAGGAAAACAGTTGCCAGTAGTTACTAGTGGTTGGTGATGTTACTCCTCCCCTACCCCCCCCCACGCCCACGTGATACCAGGAGAAGGATACCTCACCTCAGTAGTATTCTTCCCACATAATCCATAACCACTGTCCAAATATGGTAAAACATCACAAAAACTTAAACTGATAGACCTTCTACAAAACGCCTGAGCAGTATTGTTCAGAATACCAGGATTATGAATGAGAAGGAGAGACAGAGGAATTGTCATAGAGACCGAGGAGACATGCCACAAAAATGCGGCACAGAATCCAGCATTGCATTCAGAGACAGGGGGAAGGACATTAGTGAGGGGGAAAAAAATGGTATTCTATTCATGTTAATTTTTCAATTTTAATAAATGTTCCATAGTTATTTTAGGTATTAACATAAGAGAAAGCTGGGTATGGGGATATAAGAATGGTAATTTGATTTTTTTAAATTCTTCTATAATTCTGAAATTATTTAAAGAATTTTTTTAAGTTTTTAACCTATCTCTTATAGGGGTGAGGGGTTTAGGATGATGGATCAGGGGTAACCTTCAGACTTTCTCATAACTATGTTTTATATAGTTATGGTTTTTGAACCATGTAAAGGTATGAACAATTCAGAGATAATTAAAAATAAATACAAATGAAGAGGTTTTCTTAAATGTATTCTTTAACTGCTCTCCAAATTTTGGTCAAAGATGTTCTTGTGGCATTTGATGCAAAAAATATGCACTTAATAGAAGGAAGAGAGTGTGTATATATATATGTGTGTATATATATATATATATATATATAATGAATAAAGTAACATCAAATGAAAAGATTTATGTAGAGTCAGTGACAAAGTATACAAGACTTGGAGTCTTATAATGAAACACCAAAATGAAGTTTTCTATTGCTACCATTTGTGAAGTGCAAAAGTACATTGCCTTCTATGCCAACAATAGTTTAGAGATAATATAAATGCTTTGCCTTAATTAGACTCTCCCACAAATGTTCAGTGAATGAGTCAGTGTTGTCATTCTCTGCCTCTCCTTCACAGACCTCAGATGGCCTGTTCCAATAGAAAGAAAAGAGGGATGGAGTATGTTATTTTTGTTTTGGGGGGGGTTTTGATATGGTTTTATGGCAGCCTTTCCCTAGGCTAAAATACACTTTGAGTACGTGAACTAATGAATTGGAGAAAATTAACTGGAGGGACATGATAACCATAACAATCTTTCTATGTTTATTTCCTAAAATTTTATTTCCATGTTCTGCTAAGAATTCAATCACAAGCACAGGGTTTTGGGTGTACAGATTTGCATTTAATCATACAGAATATTGAAATATTTCCTTTTACTTGCATGAGGCATTGCATGCTAACTGCACTCTTCTATGTGACTGAAGTTCAGATTTTAAAATTTGATCATATGCGCTAGTGAGGTTTTGCTGTTAACAGGGATGCTAAGGTGGTTGCTTGGTATTTCTTCTGTGATCACAGACAGCTGCTCTATTTCTCTGCCATTCAGCAGGCAGTGATATCTTTATAGTACATTTTTTGTTGTTATTCTAACCATCTCAATTTACATGAGCTTAAAATCCATTTGCCTCCAAAAAAAAATGAACTAGGATACATTTTCCTGTCTTATGCAATTACTCCATGTGCTTAGTGAAAACAGTAATCATAAGCAAGGCTAAGTCACATTTTCTTTAACACCACGGTACTTTATGGCCGTGATTTGCTCGCGATTTTGTCAATCCCCAAATCTACCTCTGCTCTCAAGGTTTGACTATGAAGTTGGGTTCTGTCAGCTCTTTATAGAACTCTAACTTCCTTCTGTGGATTTATAGACTGATTTCTGACACAGGGTTATGGAAACAGCAAATATTTTTTGATCAGTACTTCTTATGCTGTAAAGATTATTTGGATCATGCCGTCTGATTTTTCTTTCCTTTTCTTTTTTTTTAAAGATATTTATTTATTTATTTATTTATTTATTTATTTATTTATTTATTTATGAGCCAGCAGGGGGAGGGGCAGAGGGAAAGAGAGAATCTCAAGCTGACTGCACTGAGCACAGAACCCAACAATGTCCTGGATCCCAGGTCCCTGAGATCATGACCCGAGCTGAAGTCAAGAGTCAGATGCTTAACCGACTGAGCCACCTGGGTTCCCCTATATGTTCTTTTTCTTAATCTTGAATGAAAAGTTCTAGATGAAAGTGATGATTTCACTGGTTGGGAAATTTTACTTTCCTGCCAAATTTGTGTTCTTACTATTCTTACTAGGCTACATTTCATCATGTCTTGGTTTCTTTGTGTCCGTGGTGAAAAGGCATATTTTTCCTAGATATTTTGCTTGGTGCTTTTGTTATTGTTGTTGTTGTACTTGCCTTTGTGTGAGAACATGTGTGTTGAATTCTTTGTTTCACTAAATAAGGACTGAAAGATGAAGAATTCCTGAGTACTTTGAATCTCATATGGAAATTTGGTTATCTTTTGGAAGTGGCATTTTATTAAACTTTTGTTAATATCAAGCTGTTGGCTTTACAAAAGACCTAAAGAAAATGAAATTTAAATATTTAAATATTCGTTTTAATGGAGCTTCAGGAGCCCTGGTGCCACATGTCTACCTCAGGGCTGAGGAGCGTCCTGTGGCCTGGACCTTCCCGACTCAGCTATAACATTTTCACAACATACTTTTTGGGAAGCTCTGGTTATGTATTCTCATCTATTAGTTAATTTTTAAGCATCAGTGGATGTTAGACTTTTCCATGTTCCCTGTTAAAAATGCTGGTTCATTAACAGGAAATGGCCTCAACCAATCAGAACAGACAATCTTGCAGGAATAGGGTTTTGGAGGCCCACTGCTGCATTGTGGAGTGATCTCAGGAGGCCCTGGGGGTGGGGGGGATTGAGTGGCTGTGGTAGGAGGGGACCCCACTCAGTGGGCTTAGATGAGAACTAGCATCTCACGTGGAAGTGTACCATATTTCATTCAATCTGAGAAGTCATCAATGGTAAAATGAACCATTATTTTAGGTACTACTAAAAAAAAAATGCTACCAATCAAGCTGTCACAATCCTTTCTCATCATTTAGAATTTTTATGTCATTCCACTGAAAGAGCTCTTTTAGACATACTGAACCATAGATTGTTTTTTTCATATGTCACTTTCATGGGTACATACAAATAAGTGAAACTAACTTGTGAAGGCATATTCCTGAAATCTATTTACATTAAGAATCCCTGTCTTCTGAATCACTTTCAACATAGTCATCAGTTTTCATATGGTCCCACACATCATCATCTGTGTCACTCAGAGCATTGGTAATATAACATTTTTTATAAGAGTGTTTCACTATTATCTCTGATGTGTTTCTCCAAAGCAATATTTTACCAGCTTTTTCTCAAGATGCATAAAAACAAGTAGAACAAGTGATAACCATAACTATATAATACACCAATAATTATAAAATATACAGTAATTTTAAAATACAGCCTTATTTCAGAGATGTGCAAGTGTAAAAAAATTCATCTTTTGTCAATATTCAACTTGATAAAGTATGATAAATTCAATGTTTGACAGCTCACATGACTACTATCAGCTTTGCCTGCATATTCATTACAGTTGGTGTTTACATATGCATTTTGTGTGAAGATATCAGAATGTTTTTCAAATACTAATAGGTCATGTTCTATTCATAAATATTTAAAACCTTTAAGTGATATTATGGCCCTCTGAAAAGTTTGACAAATTTCATTGTTTATCTGCAAAGGGCCAGAATAAATATTATGAAACAAAAGAAGTTAGGTCTAGGGGCACCTAGCTGGCTCAGTGGGTAAGCATGTGACTCTTGATCTCAGGGTTGTGAGTTTGAGCCCCACATTGACTGTAGAGATTCCTCAAAAAAACAAAATCTTTAAAAAAAGAGAGAGAGAAGTTAAATCTAATTTGCATATTAATTTTGTGAGTTTTAATTCTGGTCATCTGACTCCATGAGTGAACTGGGGAAAAAAATACAAATTTAAGGCAATTGCAAAAACTAAAACATAAGAAGACAAGAACTGTCGTTGTTAAATACAATAGCATAGAAAAGAATTTGTTTGCAAGAAGAGGGAAGAAAATTTGAGAATTTCTAGATACATTCAAAAGATGTGTAAAGTCATGGAATTAAGGTGAGGGAGGAGTCAATGGAAGGAATGGTTTATTCTGAAGCCAGAGTTCCAAAGAGTTTTGAATAAGGAAAGAATGTAAGGAAGATTTAAAGATTTTATTTATTTATGAGGGAAAGAGAGAGAATAAGATGGGGAGGAGGGAGGCCAGAGGGAGAGGGAAAAGTGGGTTTCCAGTGTGGGGCTCCCAATGTGGGACTCCTAGTGTGGGGCTCCTGATGCTGGGCTTGATCTCAGCACTGGGAAATCATGACCTGAGCCAAAGGCAAACCCTTAACTAACTGAGCCACCCAGACACCCCAAGAATGTAAGGAAGATTTAAAACATTAATACCTGAGGGGCACCTTCAGCATGGGTCATGATCCCAGAGTCCTGGGATAGAGCCCCACATTGGGCTCCCTGCTCAGCGGGGAGTCTGCTTTTCCCTCTTCCTCCTGCTTATGCTCTCTATCTATCAAATAAATAAATAAAATCTTTTAAAAAATAAAACATTAATACCTGAGTCTCATTAAGAAATTTAAAAAATCAATTAAGAAAATAAATTGAGTATCAATACTCAAAACTAATTAAGACAAAACAGCAATGCCACAGAATATTGAATCATTAATAAAAAGTACAGAAATCAAGAATACCACGGAATGTAGAAAAAAGAAGAAAGAGATGAAACGGTAGATAAAGATGATAAAGACCAATGGGTATTATAGAGGAAGACGCCAGAAGACATGCAATACTCAACAATACAAATGTAGAAAATGTCAATGCATTCAAGAAAATATAGGTGTACTTATTAAAAGTGCTTATAAATTCTGGGCCAATTAATGAGAAAAATATACATATAAATACAGCCTATCATGTTTGTTTTATTTCTAGGATAATTTTTTTTCATTCTGTAAGAACTGATGCAGAGAAAAATAAAACCAATTACCTTCAGCAAGGGGAACAGAGCAGCTAGATGTTTCTTTCATCAGTATTTCATCACTGAAAGATGACAAATGTCTGCAGAATTTCAAGAGAACAAGGGTTGCCAAACCAGATTTCTATACCCAGCCAAATTGCTATTCAACATTGTTATGTAAAAGAAAATTGTAAAAACCTAGAAAATATCTAGAAAAACTAGAAAATATCTAAGACCATCTTAGATATGCAAGAAATTGTACACTTTAAAAGAATATGAAAGCTATATTCAACTGAAAGGTTTAGAAGAATATGTGTCAAAATGTTAACCATTGATATTCTTTGGGTGGAAGAATTACAGATGATTGTCACTTCTTTATTGTCTTTAGAATTTTTTTTATGTGAAACTAAGTATGATTTGTTATTATTTCCAAAAATAAAAAATAAAGCCATTTTTATTTTTGGAAGATATTAAGCACCTTTCACAGTATAAAAATTACATTACTACATAGTCCTCATCCTCAGAATTTACATAATATTCCTCATAAGGATATTATTTACAGGGAGAAAAATCAGTTCAAATTTGACAGTGTTGAAATTACACTCTATCTCTTAACCCAGGGTAAAATCTGCATGCCAAAACATAACTGAAACTCTAGTTAAGTAAAGAGTGCTTACATATAGATGATGCTGAAGTATCTAATTTGTAAGCTTTTTAAATGTCTAGAGGAAGTTTTCTCCTTATGTGGAAATTATAGCAAGCATATGGATGTAAACTGAGCAGAATTAGGTTTAGTTTATCCCCAAACATGGAAAACATACCAAAATGACAACGTTAGCCCACAGAAGGACGTTTTAAACATTTTTCCTCTAGTAGACTATATGCAAAACACTGATTATAACCTGGCCCAAATTTTAAAATCTTTAGTAGTGTTTTCTGTACATTTATGGCTTTCTGATACTTTAAAAAAATCATATTTAGAAATTGTAGCATATCTTCTATGTGTAGCCTAGAAAATGTGCAGCTTGGAAAATGTTTCCAGAAAGAGTGGAATAATTTAAACACTACAGAATTTCACCATAATTTCATCTTCATACTGACTGCAAATTTGAAGGAAATATTTTACATCTAACAATAAAAACTAACATTTCTTAGAAATAAAATATAAGCTTATTCCAAATTTCCAATTTTCTGAATACTGTATTTAAAATCATAACAATACTTTATCTGTATTTGAATGTCATAGCTTATGCAGAATATTTTCAACCATTTTAATCTCAAATATGAAAAAAATTATTTTTATATAAAGCCTTTCCCTCCCTGGCACACTTAATATGTTCTTGCCAATTTTGCTGTTTTTATAAGGTAGCTTGAAATCAGCAAAACTTTATTATTTTGTAGTTGGATATTAATATTTATTAGTAAAGCAGAAATTCTAATGCTTCATGGGTTTATGGGTGCGTGTCATGATAATCCGCTTTCACACCATAGATTCAGGGCCAAGTGTGGTGCTGGGATCATAGTTGAAAATTCAGTAAATATTTATGTCATGAATCAACAACAACTGTACTAAAATGGAGCCAGGGGACATAAAATTGATACTTCGTACTCTGAAGACCTTTATGAAGGTGTTTAAAATTTAATATTTCTCATCTGGCATTGCAAAATTCTTTTGACATATAAAATATATAAAATCAATACATTACTCACTTTCTGAATATTCTTATGTTTCCACATAGGTCCAAAGTCTTCTCATAATTTGTTGGAATGTATTTGGGCTCATCCAAATACATCATTATGCTAATTCTCCAGTTTAGATCAAAATATCATTACTATGCACTAATATCTATTTATTCTCCTAAAGGGAAGGTAGAACAATGCTAAAAAGAAAAAAAGTGAGAGAGAGAGAGAGAAAATCAAGATATTTGGCTTCTAGTTGGCCCTAGGGATATTTAATTTGTTAGATAGTATTTGCTGATTTCCCACATAATATCCATCCTCCCTTTTTCTTTATTAGGAGTAACTCTGGTTTATGTGTCTAGCAGACAAAGTACATTTTCTTATCTCCTTTGTAGAGAAACAGGGTAATATAAAAGCAGAAATTCTTGGGTGGAGTTTCTGGGATCCCGTTTTGTGATGAAGATGACTGGGTTTCCTGAGCCCATCTTGAGCAGCGAGAGATGCTTGATCATGGAGGCCTAACGCAGCTGAAGCAGAAAGAGCCTAGGTTCCAGATGTCTGTGTGAAACTGCCACTTCAGCCTTGAACTGCCTACCTCCAGACTTCTTCAACTTTAGTAGGTCACTGCTGTTTCCAGTCTCTCAACTCACAGCTAAACACAATTCCTAACTTACCTAAGTTATAATCTTGAGCCTTAGTAAGGACGATATGATTACAGTCCAGTCATAAAATGCTTTGGCTATTTAAATGTGTTAGTCATAATGCTAATTCATCTCACAAGCCTTTTCTAAGAGATAACTACTTACACATTTTCCTTCATTCTCTGCATATTTTTTTGAGAAGCCAGTCATTAGGGCCTTAGAATTTGGCAACATATATTTTGAAATGTGTATGTTGAGCTAAGGTGCTAAATAATTTTTGGTTAGCCATGTGTAATAAAACAACAATAATAAGAAAAATGGTATAGTTAACAATTTTTGTACTCATATGATTAATTCAATCGCGTAGCTAAATAGATACCACAATGTTACCTAGAATTTCCTCCTTTAATAAAAATGCATATTTGAATATTATGAAGATTTGTTTCTCTATAGTTTTGAAATCAATACACACTGTGTAATTCTTTAGCTTTGGAGAAACTTACAAGATTACCTCAGCAAATATATTCATTGCTTTTGATGAAACAATTATTTATTAAGAGCCCCAAAACAGCAAGAGATGGAAAAGTACTAGTCCCAGACAAAGGGAATTCATGATGTTCTCTCCACATTCTGTGATAAAAAGTATATGACAACTGTTGTGATTGTATGTTTTAA
Source organism: Ailurus styani (assembly GCA_002007465.1). Lineage (NCBI taxonomy): Eukaryota > Metazoa > Chordata > Mammalia > Carnivora > Ailuridae > Ailurus > Ailurus styani. The sequence continues at coordinate 2,709,128 of LNAC01000102.1, read as the reverse complement.
TTTTTGTTTGCTAGTACCAATTTTTTAAAAGATTTATCTATTTATTTGAGACAGAGTGTGTGCGAAGAGGGGGAAGGGCAGAGGGAATCTTTCAAGGAGACTCCGTGCTGAGCACAAAGCCACACGTGGGGTCAATCCCATAACCCATGAGATCATGAGATTATGACCTGAGCCGAAATCGAGCATCAATGCTTAACTGACAGAGCCACCAAGGTGTCCCTATTATCATTTTTTTTTTCTAAGAGATGTCATTGTCAATTGTCCAGGTACTTTCTACTGGGGTGGGGGGGACTGTGAAAGCCCAAAATCTACATGAACTAAAATCTTGGAAACGTGTGCTGAAGGCAATTCAACAGCATTATTCATCATCTGGAATCTTAGATTTATCCAGACACTTAGTCAAGAATGCTATCAAACTGGGATTTTCTTATTAGGACTGAAAAAAAGCAACAAATGCCAAGTTCTTCCTACTTGAATTCAAAACTTTGTCTAGAATTGAATCCATTAAAACATGATAAAGTAGTTTTGAATAAATATTTAAGAATTCTTTATTTTTGAGATCTTACAAAGAATAAGTAATTTTGAAAATGTTGGCATAAAACACAAGAGAATATTTCCTTCTGGCACACCCAGACATCTAAATCAATATATGAAGTTTGTCTCATTCTTAAAATATACTTCAAAATTTACAGACACGTAAGTTTTTTAAACTTCCTTTTCTGAAAATATTTTTTCTATTCAAGATGTTAAGGTCAGAATCACCTTTGAAAAATTATCAGTTGGTTATTTCTACAGTAGAAGATCTTTGGTTTGGTGTGACATATGTCCTTTAGGGTCACAGTAATAAAAAATTAAAAGAGTTTTCAATTTCAAGTGATCAAGAGGAATGACTTTCAGGAAGAATTAATAACTCACTTTTTGGCTAAAAGATGTTGGTTTAGCAACATTGTTTATTCTTAACTCTTGATTTCCAGTAAATAAATGTGTTACCTGCCATGAGGGATATGAAATAGCTGCTGGTGAACTCTTTCAAGTATAAAGCTATCTTAGCATTAAAAAAAGTTCTCCTTCTAGTGTTAGTCTCTTGACTTTAAGGAGATTCCTTATCAATGATGTGTAGATTCCTATTTGTGCCTTTGCTTCACTTAACAGTGTGTACTGGAAGGCTTTAACATAGTTGAATTCAACAAAAATTAAAAAATAATAATTTTTACAAAAAATACACAAAAATGTTTTATATAAAATATATGCAAAAATGTATTCTGTGACCTAAAGAACAAAAACACTTGCATCAGTTCATCTGACTAAAATAAAACAGACATTTGATATCTTAGCAATTCTTTTTTTTTTTTTTGAGATTTTATTCATTCATTGGAGAGAGCAAGTGAGCATAAGCAGGGGGAGAGAAAGAGGGAGAGGGAGAAGCAGGCTCCCCACTGAGCTGGGAGACCTAAGCGGGTGGGGCTCGATTCCAGGACCCTGAGACCATGACCTGAGCAGAAGGCAGATGCTTAACCATCTGAGCCACCCAGGCACCCCTATCTTAGCAATTCTTAAGTGGGGGAGGGGGGAAGCAGACATCAGTTAAAAAGAAATATCAGTGGCACCTGGGTGGCTCAGTTGGCTAAACGTCTGCCTTCAGCTCAGGTCATGATCCTGGGGGTCTGGGATCCAGCCCCACATCCAGGCTCCCTGCTCAGCAGGGAGTCTACTTCACCCTGTGCCCCTCCCCGACCCGTCGTGTCGCTCTCTCTCACTATTTCTCACTCAAATAAATAAAATCTTTTTTAAAAAATATCTGATTAAAAGTTATAGAATGGAAAATAATGGCAAAAATTGAAGTTTGCTTTCATGTTACTGTTTTGATGAAAATCTGAAGGAAATTCGTAGCTATCAAACACCAAATAAAATGTGCAAATATTTTCTCCTTTTGCTTATTCTTAGAGATATGTATGCTCATGCTTTCTGGGGAGAAAATTCTTCCCACCTATGAAACTGCTCAATTTATCTAGAGAACATTTTTACCCGTCTCCTTTTTCTTACCATGATGCACACTGCACTGTTTCCTTTATTAAGAGCTTTATCAGAATTAAAAAAAAAGTTTAGAATTAAAGTGGTTGCCATTTTCTCTTTCATCTTTTAAATATTGAATTTAAAGGCTGTTCTTGATCTTGCCTCTTTAAAATATGAATAAAATTATCAACTAGCTTTTAAAAAATAGTTTTAGTTCCGCTCTGTGTGGCTTTGATTTTTAAAACCATTCACTATGCAAATCAGGTGAATGTAGTCCTTCAGAATTCAACTAAGCTATTACAACAAAAGCACGAATCAGAGGTGAACACTTCTGTTAATAATCAGGTTTTCAAGAATTTTTTACATGTAATAAGTAACCAACTCTCAGACACTTTTTCCTTTACTAGAAACGGTTTCATTTTTACTTTCTACTATGTCATTTGCTTATTTTTCAATGCCCTATATGAATGTATTTTCTCATAATTCAGATTTCATCCTGTAAGAATCAGAATCCTATACTGATTTATGAAGATAGTTTGGATTTTACCTTCTTGAATTTTAGTCTGGCCTGGCTCAATGGACTAAGACTAGGAAGAAAACCCAAACCCTACAACTTGCCCTTTTCCATCATTTTCCATAATCTCAGTTTCAAATCACTTGACTGAAAACATGACCCCAAGAAGGAACACTTCCTGCTCAGAATCAGCTCAATGCCAAGGTACAACTGACCCCTGGAATGACAACCCCCATCTCCACTTACCAAGGGGTTTCAAATCACTGAGATAATATCTATACCTATATTAACATATATGTTCCTGCACCATGAATTTTACACATGCATAATAAAGTTGAAACATTTATTAATGATCCTGCAAAGCCAGTAACATTCCTGGATGTTTTTTCCTTATCTATAAAAAGAACTATCACCACCAAATTACCAGTAAAGTCTTTTTCATTGTTAATGTTCCATTATGCAAAGTAGAGAATTAGAAAATTCATAAATTCAGATTATATTTGCAACTTCCTGTTAAGGCTGATTATTTGATTTAAGAAACTTCATTTTGATAGTCGACTAATCAAAAATATTTGTTAATTATACTGTATGCTCAGCAAAATGACATTAGTCATTATGACAGCTAAGCCTCAGTCACCCCGAAGCTCAGGAGCACCCTGTATGTGCTGATGCTCCTTACCTCCAAGAAATCTCTGGTGCTCACCAGTGATTGTTTCAAATGCCACGCAGCACTAGCCTAGTACCAGGCTGGCTTTAAGAGCCTGACTCATCTGAATTTCCTACAATCTGAGGTCTCATATTAACAATTCTTCCATTTCGGGGTGCCTGGCTCACTCAGTGGGTTAAGCCTCTGCCTTCGGCTCAGGTTATGATCCCAGGGTCCTGGGTTCGAGCCCCGCATCGGGCTCTCTGCCCAGCGGGGAGCCTGCTTCCCCCTCTCTCTGCCTGCCTCTCTGCCTACTTGTGACCTCTCTCTCTGTCAAATAAATAAAATCTTAAAAAAAAAAAGCAAAACAGAACACAATTCTTCCATTTCTCTAGAAGTGACATTCTTCTTTCTCCTTCCTTTTCCCTAATCCACTAGCCCAAAGAATGAATTCCAGTGCCCATTTGGTCTTCCCATATTATTTTATTCTTATTCCATGAGCAATGATGTTCACAAAATCAGTTGTGTCTCCTCATTGCTATCTTCAAATTCTTTCATCCAGTAAGTTTGTCTTTCTTTCTTTCAGCTTCTTCTTATATGTGCAAGCCTCAAACCAAGGGTATGCTCATGAGTCAGGCATAGTACTTACCCTCTGTGATCTTGCCTGCTACAGGCAAGGGAAAAGATAGAAACTGTAGATCTCATTCACTGTCATATCTTTGTCTTAGTTTCCTTGGGCTGCTATAATAATTTACCACAAACTAGGTAGCTTAAAAGAATAGAAATTTTTCTCTCACAGTTATGGAAGAAAAAGTCCGAAATCAACATGATGAAGGGCCATGTCCTCTTTGAAAACTCTAGGAAAGAGTCCTTCCTTGGCTCTTTGAGGTTCTGGCGGCCCCACATGTTCCTTGGCTTATAGTAGGATAACCCCCATGTCTGCCTCTGCATTCAGATGGACTTCATCCCCACACGTATCTGCATGTCCTCTCCTCTAATAAAGACACTAGTCATAGGAGTTAGGGCTCACCTTAACTAATTACATCTGTGATGACCCTATTTCCAAATAAAGTCCCATTCTGAAGTGCCAAGTACACATGAATTTTGGGGGGGACACTACAACATACTATAGTCCCCAACTCCCAGAATATTTCTTAGAACTCATGTTTAATATGGAATACGTGGCAATATTTAATAAATATTTGTTCAATAATGAATGGATCACTGAAGGAATAATAAATAAAAGTGTTATGGGAGCCCATTTGAAGAGCACTGACTTCAGTCCAGACAGGTCAGAAAAGGCTCTAGGGAAGAAGTACCCTCCAAACTAATCATGTTTAGGATGAGTGAGTATTAGGATAAAGGGAGGGATAAAGGAACTGAGACAAGAGCAAAGAGTGTCAGGCTGTGTGGACAGCACATACAAAGACCCTGCTCAAAAGGAAACATGGAGAATTCAGGGAATTGTGGTCAGTGTGACTGCAGCATGGAACAGCCAGGTGGAAGTGATGAGGACTCATCTGTGAAAGGTCTCGTAATGTTCTCTGAGCGCGCGCGTGCACACACACACGCAGACACAGCCTTTTGCCTTGTGGCCCCCAGGAACAACCTTTTGGCAGTGCTAAAGTTAGAGCTAAAAGAAGCTTTAGACCAGAGGTTCTTAACTATTGAAGAGATGACCAGTTGTTTTGAGAATCTGACAAAAGCTATAAATCCTTTCCTTAGAAAAATGCACATATTGGCAAATAGAAAATTTTGAGAATTTGAAATATCGGTCCATGGTCTGTGAGTTCCAGGATAATAATTCTTAGGCAAGACTAGCACTGGGCAACTGTTCCTCAGAACTGCTTTTGCACAAATCACTTGGCTCTAAGAAGGAAATTACTGCACAGATTGAAATTCTAGGGAGAGACTGACTGGTCACTGGTCACCTATGAGAACCTGAAAAACTAGGGATGAGATTTCCTTAAGAAATTTAGTATCTTGGGGCACTTGGGTAGCTCAGTCAGTTGAGTGTCCAATGCTTAATTTCTGTTCAGGTCATGATCACAGGGTCCTGGAATCGTGCCCAGTGTCGGGGTCTGTGCTCAGTGTGGAGTCTGCTTATCCCTCTACCTCTGCTCCTCCCCCCTCTCATGCACTGTCTCTCTTTCTCAAATAAATAAATAAATAAATAAATAAAATCTTTAAAATAAAAGAAATGTAGTATCTTATCAGAACGCCTAGGTGTTAGGATTGTTCTGCAGTCGTATAGGGCTACTGTTTTCAAAATGAATCTCTCTGGTTTGTAATTGTATAATGCATAATAAAAATAGAACCTACCTCCTGGTGTTGTGATGATTCAGTGAGTTAGTACAAATTATGTATACCTGGAACATACACTCAGAAATGTCAGAAGTTATGATGATCATCATAACTGTTATCATTATCTTTCTAATTCTCCTGAAATATTAGAATTTACACTAACAAGATCCAAAACATGGGGACCTAAAACTGATACCATCGTTTCATACTCATGTCACGTGATCTGGAGCTCAATGGGCCTTGCATGTCCTCAGAATATCCCGTGTCTGATTAAAATTCTGCCATCCTCTACATCTGGCTATAAAAGTTAGCAAAAATTGTTTCCTAGAAGAGCTCAGCCTTGGCTCACTTCAAAAGCAGGGGGTTGGGATAAGAATGGCCTGGCTTAGAGCTCAAAACTAACTTGATCTTGGCTCTGAGTTCCTGCATTATCTTCTAAAGTCTTTCTTGATGCTACTACATGGCTCCAGCAGGTCGAGACTATGCAGAGAAACGGCTCCACCCAGTAGACACTGATCTGGCTCTGGTGTGCCATAAGGGTCGACTCCTTTTTCATTTTTGTCTCCTCTCCCTTTCCCTCTTCCTCCTTCTCTTCTTCTCCCTCACTTCCTTTTCTTTCTTCTCTTCCTTCTGCTTCCCTGCCTTTACTTTTGGCTTCGCCTTCACTTTCAGCTTTGCCTCAGGACCTAGATCCTTAGGCCTCGTTATTCTCAGGTTGTCATAGCCAAAGCATCCTCAAGTCAAGGACTCCCTTTCCCCCAACACACACAATGATTCAAAGCAAATCAACTCTTGTAGAACTGCTTTTCCCCCTTCACTGAAAAGGGGGTACCTTGAAGGTCACAGAGATTCACTGGTTTTTGCTGTGAGTCCATGTTAGCTTGTTGTGGATGTCATCCCATAAGTCATATTCAAGGGCTAGTCCTGAATGGGATGGAATAGGGTGTGGTGGGAGGGAGGAAGGGAAGACACAAGCATAGTTTTTTTAAGGGCAATTATAGAAATGTCACTTAGTTGCTCATTTGATCCCTTAACAAACGCTCTCTAGAAAACCTCTTCAGGTAAAGGAAATTCTTTAGAAGATGCTGGCTTAGTGAAGCTGGTGACTAATTTGATTCTTAAAATAAGAATTTGGCACTATTGTCGAGCTAGACCAAATGCATAGGCCAGTCCATCACCTTCTCCTCTTGTTCCTTTGCAGGTGGCCAGATAGTTGAGTTAAACCCCTTCCCTCACCATCTCATCACCTAAACTCCTTACATTCACCCCTCAGGTCTTAGCAAAACTGCTGTGGGCTGTCAAACATGCTCTTCTAAACATTCCCTCAGACATGGGAAGTGATGCAAAGGTCAGAGGTGCATATGACTCAGGGAAGTCCTATAGACAAGGCAAGACTCCAGTCTGACAGTAAGGCAGACTGTTCCCCTGTTTCAGCTGAGCGTGTGAAGATGCAGACATGGAAAATGTGGGTAATGCTGTTGGCAGGGAAGCAAAATCATGTATTGTGTCATAAACACAGAACTACTCCTTCATTTGGTCCATTTCATCATCATCTTTGTTCTCAGTTTCTACTGCAGGTGCCAAATGATATGTTTATGACATTGACTCCTGGATGAGGCCCCAAACAGGGAGGATCCCCATTAAACTGCAGCTCTACGCCATCCTTATGGGGCCCTTCACAGGGGACTGTGTTACTTCCATTTATTTACTTGGCTGCCAACCCAGACAAGAAAATTAGCTGTGGTTATGAACCTACTATATGTTAAGCCTGTCTTCCATATATCATTAGGGAAACTCAATGCAGTCAGCTATTATCACCATTCTAGAGAGAATACTTAGGACATGCTAGTAAGTGGCAAAGCTGAGAAGCCAACATGAGTCTGTCTGGTTCCAAAGCCTTTCAAATATAGCTGTTTTTAAGATTTTTTTTTTTATTTGACAGAGAGACGGAGATCACAAGTAGGCAGAGAGGCAGGCAGAGAGAGGAGGAAGCAGGCTCCTGACCGAGCAGGGAGCCCTATGTGGGACTTGATCCCAGGCCCGTGACTGAGATCATGACCTGAGTCGAAGGCAAAGGCTTTAAACCAATGAGCCACCCAGGCACCCAATATAGCTGTTTTTATAAATTTAGCTGTTCTCTTAACTGTTCTGTTCCTCAAACATGTAAACCTTGAGTCAATAACGGAACAAAACTTTAGATAAAACATCGAGCAGTCAGGAGACTCTAATTCTATTCTTGATTTTTAAACAAACTCTGAAAATCTTATTAGACTACTCTCTGGGTGCCATTACCCTTACCCACTCCACAATGTAGTCAGCCCTCAGTTGCTAAAAGAAATTAGAACAATTTTAGGTATAGGTACAGTGTCGAGGCATCTAATTCCATTACATATTTTTCAAGTAGGAAAATAAAACTTGCTTATGTTATTCTAAAGGTTATACTGTTAAAAAAAGGTTAATACTGTAACTCTCAAGTAGTACTTTTGTTTGTCTAGGAAGTAGAAGGACATGTATATATCACATAGTATAGAATAGTAAACAAAGAATTGACCTGAAAATTTAATTTCATCCTTTTAGTCCCTATCTCACAGACTGGAATATGAACCCCCTGAATATCTGAGGGCTAACTATTAAAATCTATACCATCATTCATCATCCAAAAGCAGGGAGAGGCCTAATGGGATGATCTAATTAAGTACATTAAACTAATTAGGAAAAGGATTATGTTATACATTTTCTTCTTAGTATTAACTTGAGACTATTAACTAAAATGTGTTAATAGCAAAAAATCTCAATCCATCAGCTATAACACCAAACAGATCAGAAGATATAACATGTGGAAATAAAAAATATGTTATCACATGCCCTAGGAATTTAAGGATAACTCTTTTCTTCAATTTTCTGTTAATATGGCACAAAACTATCCAGAAATTGAGGTAATGCCTTTAAAAGTTCTTTTAATCGTGGAACAGTACATTTTTAATCTTTTCTTTTTTCAAAATCGGCCCACAGTTTTCAATAGGATTATTTTTAATATTTACATATCTGTTTTGCAAATGTGGACACATTTCTTTCCATTGGGTGGTCTATTCAGATTATGTCCTATTTCTGACATAGTTGAAAATATTGTTAGTATCTTCACCCTATTTCAAAAAGCACAATGTCATGTGCTAATTTTTAGTAGTAGTCAATATTTCTGACTCTAATATAAAATCCACCCAGCTGCTGAACTACTAAATGAATGTTTTCATTAATCATTTTCAATCTTTACAAAACTTTCTGTTTAGCCTACACGGGGATTAACACAAAGGTGTGAAATGACTGCTGTTGTTTTTTTCCTCAGTGCATACAATCGGAAAACTGCAGATACATACATATTGGAATCCACATCTTGGATGATAACTTAGCATCTCTGATCCTTTCCCCTTGTTAATAAAGTGATGATAATAATACCTGTTATTTCAAAGGACTGTTAAAAGGATCAAAGGAGAAGACAAATTTAAAACACTTACCAAGAGCCTGGCATTTAGTAGGTACTTACCAAATGTGGTTTTTCTTTGCTTTTCCTCTTTGAAATTGGCTGTAACTCTGAATAGGCTCTGTGTTCAGAGGCATAGAAGACTGGGTCTTGACATCTTTTCTGACTCTTCTCTTTTACCCTCCACTGATTCTCTAAATATGAAATGAGCCTTGTTCTTTCCCAGGTTTTTATCTTTTCAATGATAAGATATTAGTTTTCATTAAGACTGTATTTTATGTGCCATTTCCCAATAATGTGTGAAGTTAACATTTTCTACTTCTATCATCACAAGATTTGTGATCCCTTCAAGTCACTTTATTTGGCTTGGCCTCACAGACACTTCCTCAATCTTCCCTTCCATCAAGTTAGTGAAGATTGATAGCGTCTCCTGAGCGTGGGGGTACTCTGCTCAGCCCTGATCACTTGGCTTTCTCAGGAATCACTCTGTCTTTTTGACCAGAAGAATTTTTATATTAAAGTGAATAGTCAAACCGGGAAAACTCATTCTTGACTTATTTTGGGGGAGGCACATTATGAGGAGGTTTTTTGTTTGTTTGTTTTCGGATTTTTTTTTTTTTTTTTTTTTTTGGTTTTTTTTTTTTTTTTTTTTTTTTTTTTTTTTTTACGTTTTTCGGATGTTCTGGTTTCTGCACAAGAATATGTGTAACAGGACATATGGGTGGCTTAGTCGGTTAAGCGTCTGCCTTCCACTCAGGTCATGATCCCATGACTCCTCCTGGGATGGAGTCCCTTGTCAGGCTCCCTGCTCAGCAGGGAGTCTGCCTCTCCCTCTGCCCCTCCCCCCACTCATGTTTTCTCTCTCTCTCTCTCTCTCTCTCTCTCTCTCTCTCTCTCCTCTCTCTCTCAAATAAATAATTTAAAAAAGAATTCTATATTTTTAAAAAAAGAATATGTATAGCATTTCCCAAATTCTACCCTCCAGTGGAAGAAAGAATGTGAGGCAGCATGTTGTAAAAACCAGGAGTCTGTTGTTTACTTGCTAGCTTACTTGGGATCACCACTACTTAATTATTCTTTTTTTAAAATTAATTCCTTCTTCATCAATTACTGTTATTGGCCTTCACTTCTTATGCTTGAGGAGGAACATGCCAATAGGAAACATGACTAAGTCCCCAGAAGTCATTATCAGATCTACCAATGACCTACATTTGTGGACAAACTGTACCCTACAGGTTAACTCTAGCTGCTGCTTGGAAGGAATTTTCCTGGAACACAACCAGGGTATATTTACACAATTTACAGATTGCGTGTAGCCGCCTTTGTGCTATAGAGGCAGAGTCAAGCAGCTACAATGAGAATGTAAGCATTGCAAAGCCTAAAATATTTCTCATTTGGACCTTCAGAGAAAAACTTTGTTAATTCATAGTATTTGTAGTAAGATTGGAGAATGTTTCTTTATAGGGTGCCCAGAGATGCAGGCCTTTTTCTGTTTTTCGGGGTCCTCCTGGGGAAAGCTGGTGCTGTTTCACGTCTCTGGGGTGTGGTGGTGTGGAGGGATCTGGGTGTAGTACCACGTCACTCCACCTCTCCAGTTTCACATAGTGAGCAGTAAGTAAATACGATTTTTCCTCTTTCCTCTACAAGGAAGCTTTATGTTGAAAATATTAACGTGTGAATCCTGCTCACTTAAGAAGTTAAGCATTGGACATCAGGGGCAGATCTTTCAGCACTTAATGTCAAATGACCATTTTTGTAAGGCCCAGTGCTAATGAAAGATGAGTTACCTTGCATTTAGTCTTCAGACGTTTATTCAATACTTAGTTTTCTGATGATACTCCAGCTAAATTTGAAATGTCAGTTTTTTCTTTCCTACTTCCACAACATCCAATGTTGTCCTAAAATACTTGCTACATTTTGTCTGTTGCTTGATACTTTCTTTTTTTGTATCTGTTTTCTAACATCATTTTTTATCATTTCCACATAAAAACATCACCATTTGGGATGCCTGGGTGGCTCAGTTGGTTGGGCGACTGACTCTTGATTTTGGGTCAGGTCAGGATCTCTGGATTGCTAGGCATGCAGCCTGTTTAGGATTCTCTCTCTTCCTCTCCCTCTGCCCCTCCCCAGTCCCCACCCCCTCCCCTCCCTCCTCCCTCTCTAAAACAAACACAAAAATTCCATTCTACAATGCTGGAGCATTTAGCTCTTGAATTCAGATTTCTTCACTAACTCTATGTCCATTTTTGTTCCAAAGCAAGATAAATAAAAAAAATAAGTAAATGTGCTATCACCAAAAAATTTTTAGTTTCATCTGCTTTTCCTTCCCTAAAAATGAATGCAGTTGAAAAATACTATAATTGTTATATTCCTTAACACAAACAAATGTTTCTCTGATTTTATGTCTGAATTCCACTTATAAAATAGACTTCTCTGATGTATTTGGGTACAGCATTTAGCTTTTCAAATTCAAACAGGTATATCTATCCATTAGTTAATTGGGAAAATCTTAACTAAATTAGGGACTTTTAGTAAGTTCTTAAATATAAAGTCTAACAGAAAAGAATACAGAAAATAGTCTTTAAAAAAATTCTATTTGTTTTGTTTCTGTTGTTCCCTAGGAAAAAGATGAATGAACCAATAGAGAGTGAATATCCTTATTCCACATCTGGATGAAGGGCATAGCCATGTTCAAGCGGAATTCTCCGAAGGAAGGCTACCCCAGGGAATGCACCTGAGCCATTTCTAATCTTTTTGATAAATGCTACTGCAGTTCAAGTTTCAGAATCAATTGGGGGAAAATTTGAAGCAGGGCTTCTTCTGAAGCAGTGGCAGGTCTGTTCTAGACAGGCATATATAGTAAATCAGAGTTTTCACATTTTATCACCTGGAACTAACTCAAACTGTCAGTATGTGGCCAGGTATAAATCATACAGTTAAAATGGAGGATCGCAAACAATAGGAACTACAGTATTAGATACTGGAAAAGAATCTGAAGATCAAGCTCTTAGAGAAATAATCAACTGGGAAAATTCAAACTTAATGCCAATATTAGGATTAAGATTTTAATGTTCGTGTACAGATTGCAATATTAAAATGGAGCCATACAGTAATTAGATTGCATCAATAATAATAATAATAGAGTGAATCTCATTTAATTTATTAATTTGATTGAAAAGTAGTTGCTGGAGGGGCACCTGGGTGGCTCAGTCGGTTAAGCCTCTGACTCTTGATCTTGGCTCAGATCTTGATCTCAGGGTCATGAGTTCAAGCCCTACATTGGGCTCCAGCCAGGCTAAGAGCCTACTTGAAAAAAAACAAAAACAAAAACCTAGTTGCTGGAGTATGTGAGTCACCAAGTCTTACATGTAAAGATAAAAAATAATAAATACTATTCATATGAACATACAATTGTCGGAACATCTAAATGTCTACTGGTAGGTGGAAGTCCTATTGCCTCTAATTTTTAAGAAATAGTATATTTACTGATACAATCAATACATAGATCTCTGCAAATTAGTGCAGGATCCATATTTATGCTTCCTTAGGAGAACGCCTGTGAGTCCAACTGGAGGCAAGAACATGCACATTCCTTCTCTCTCACCGAGGTGGCTCTGAATTTTTTCAAACAAAGGAACACATTTAGAGCTATAATTGAGCTTTAAAATTCATCAAGTCCAAAAAAAAATTCATCAAGTCCAAGCTTTGTACTTTAGAGATGAAATAGCTAAGTTTAGATGATGTTTAATGACTTACTGAGGAGACGGCATGATATCTTCTAAACAAGTTGGGAGCCGAATTCGGAGATACAGGAGCACCCAATGAATATTTCTAAATTGCAGTATGCTACAGACTGTATTACTCTCTCCTTCCCCGAGTTCGCCCTATGCAGTGTTTGTGCCTCTACTTTAGAAATTGCCTTCATATGTATTGGTTTTATATCTGACTTCCTCATGAGAGTACGTGTCTTTAGAATCTGGAGCCACAGATTCAATCACCATGGTATCTCTCACTGTGGAGAGATGAATAGTGAACAGATATACTAGGTGCACAATAAATACTTTTGAATTGATATGGAAGAAGATGTTCTTGGATTACAAAAACAAGCAACAGCAACAAAAAACACAGAAAAAATAAAGAAATGAAAAATTCCTTGAAAAGACCAAGTCAGCATATTTTAATGAACAAAAGTACATATAAAAGTTCCCTATTTATTACTACAGCAATTGAAGAGAAGTATTTTCAATGAAGCCACCTTGTTTCCAATCCTTTGATTCTCAGGAGGTGGGGGTAAGTGCTCTCTTTGTATGCTACCAGATCTTAAATAAATAACAAACACCACTATAGTTCTGATAAAAGTTTCGATTCCATGCTTTGAAAATCAGTTTGTATTGTTTCTCAAGTCACTATGACCAGAGGTTTTGTAGTAAAGGATGTGATCTAACAGGAAAACAAAACATTTTCAAAGAAGTCCATAAATCTACACTGGCATATAATAGGAAACAGATTAAACAAGAATCTGTATCAGATCACCTGCTGGTATACATGTGTAAAAAGGAGGAAAAATGCTTTGCACTAGACAACAGAGAAACACAGCAGCTAGTATTCAAGAGGAGTATCAATGACTCTAGGCTGCTGACACCTGTTGCCCAGAATATTCACTGGGATCCTATTTGATTCACTAGAAAAATTAGGCCTCTCAACCAGATCTGGCACCATGGTGAGAAGGTTCAGAAATACTGGAAATAAAATGAAGGGTGAAGATCACCTTTTTGAGGGGATGATAAATAAGTAAGCTTTATGCCAGTCCTTTGTACATTAGCTTCCTGATTCTCTAACTTGAAAAGTATCCTGGAGCCACATCCAAGGTCAGCAGGAATGAGTGCCCAAGAAAGGCTGATGTTGGGGCACCTGGATGGCTCAGTGGGTTAAAGCCTCTGCCTTCGGCTCAGGTCGTGATCTCAGGGTCCTGAGATCGAGCCCCGTATAGGGCTCTCTGCTCAGCAGGGAGCCTGCTTCCTCCTCTCTCTGCCTGCCTCTCTGCCTACTTGTAATCTCTCTCTCTGTCAAATAAATAAATAAAATCTTAAAAAAAAAAAAGGCTGATGTTGGTAGAGGTGAGGGTCAGGTATTCACTAGGGAAGGACCTGCAGAGGGTCATGTGGCTGTTTATATTTGGCTCCAGACATTTAGCTCCCAGTTCCCACAATGGAATTCTACACCTGCTCCAAATTGTGCCCAGGAGCTATGAGGCAGGGAATAAAGATCCATGACAATGAGACTGTGATATGATTTCAATAAGTACCATGTATTTGGTTTCTGGCACAGAGCCTCTAAGACCCTTGTGATAAATGCTAAAAGTGAGAAAGGTATCTTTTGTTATTTATAACAATCCCCTCAACCACACCTGAGTATGTTAGTGAGGTGACATTTGGAAAGCCCCCAAAGATGAGAACTTCCAGACTGGGGAAACAGCCCTGTGATTAGAGGGTTGTTAATTAACGGCCAATGATTTAATCAATCATGTTTATGTAATGAAGCCTCCATAAAAACTCAGAGAAGAGGGAATTCAGAGTTTCTGAGTTGGCGAACATGTGGAGATGCTGGGAGAGTGTCTGTCCGAAGGAAGAAGGGAACCTCTGGGCCCCTTCCCACATACCTTGCCCTATGTATCTCTTCCATCTGGCTGTTCCTGAGTTATGTCCTTTAATAATAAACAGGCAACTAGTAAGTAAAATTTTTTCTGAGTCATGTGAGCCACTCTAGCAAATTTATCAAACTCTAGGAGTAGGTCATGGGAACCTCCAGTTTGGAGTTGGGTCAGAAGCACAGGGAACAAGCTGGATGTGGGATTGGTGTCTGAGTG
>LNAC01000102.1:2564207-2694275 GCA_002007465.1 Ailurus styani | reverse complement strand
TGGGGGGGGGGGGGGGGGGAAGCAGTCTTGTAGGACTGAGCTTTGAACTTGAAAGACCCTTTGCTGTTCCCAGGTGGATAGTATCAAAATTGCATTAAATTTGTATGACAGCCAGCTGGTGATGCACAGCTATTTGGTATTAAAGAGGACTTCCTCTACATCCATTGTGACCTCAAATTTTCTAATTGATTAAGTTCTTCTTTCCAGCTTTTCTCTTAACACAGGCAAAAGACGCTGTGGGCAAAGCATCCCCTGTTGGAAATGGAAACTATCTCCCTCAAACAAGAAAGACCACCCTGAGCCAGCAAGTCCCACCCCCATGACTGACCCCAAGACAGTGATTGACTGACCTTTAATACCCACCTGCCTATAACCACCAACCTGTGTCCCCCATTTTCCTTACAGAAACCTAGAAGTATTTTCAGGGCTTTGAGACTTTGTTTTTTTGGAGACTTTCATCCTCTGTCTTCCCAGTGTCTCACTGAAATAAATTCTTCTCTTATTTTTACTACCACTCATTTCTCTGCATTTGGATTTTGTCAGCAGCAAGAGGCTGAATCTGGTCTGTCTGGGACCCCTGGAGCCGGGGGAGTCTGTTTGCACCCCTGCACCTCAGCTACAATATGGGGAAAACCCCACACATTCGGTGACCAGAAGTGAGGTAGTGTTATGAGTGTAGTGGAAAAACACAGGAGAGGTTTTTTTCTTTACAAAGACCTAAAAGGATTTCCTTCTAACCTGTGTTTCTGATTTTATACCTATACCTTCCAACAAGAAATTCTGGCCTAGAGTGGGCAACTGTTTACATGGCGTGACGTACAGCCTCCAACAACCTCAGAAAACATTCATGTCCTCTGTGCTCAGGTGAAACATTTTTCCATAGTCTTCCGTACCCTCAAGGACAAATCCGAAAACCAGTTTCATTTTAGAGTTATTAGTTAGCTATTATTTTAACATGCATTCTGAGTACACTCCCAAATTCTATTCCTCTAAATCATTTTCTATTAACCCATCAGAATAACGCTTCTCACTCTGTGGACCTCACTGGGCTTTATCCAACGTCACCTTCCTTCCCCTCCCATACAACCCCAAAACACACAGCATGGAAATGACTATTGTGGGTAAATTATCTCTACAGTAAGATACATTTTATATTCTCCTTATTTTCAAATATTTCATTAAGCAAAAGTTACTTCGATTAGTAATGAGGTGGATTCTCTTAAATGTCACATCTCACTGTAACCGAACCACATGAGTTCGCTTCTTGGTGGGTCACAGATAGAAACTACACGAGGTGAGTTGTCACACAAAGGAAACTATTTGCAGCAAATAAGAAGGTAATGGGAATAATTTCCAAAGCCGGGACTCTCTGAGCAGGAGTGGGTAGGTTCCTTTCATTAGGGTCAGGATGAATATTTATAAAGGGGATCCTTGTCACCATATGTAGAGGTAGGTATAAGGTTGCACATATGCCTTAGGGAAACATGCCTATTCACACATCGTATGTTATGTAAATGAAGCTGAGGCTCCTCCTTGGGTGAAGAGTTTAGTATTATAATGAGGTAAATGTAATTGTGGGTCATTTTAGAGGTCACTCCATGGTCCATCCGTGCAGGTGCAAATGGGGGTTCCACTCAAACTGGTCTGGGTGGTCCTGGCAGTCTGGAGGTCTTGTCCGGGTGCTCACTATCACTTAGGGGTGGTTTCCCTTTCCCTTGCCGGAGGAGTTAAGAGACAAGCTGGAAAGAAGAGCTGAAGCAAAAATGTAGGACAAAGGTCAGAGGGTATAGCAGGTGGGCACGAAAGGCCAGATCTTGGCATCCAGCTGGTGACATAACCACAAATTTATTAAGTTGGTTACATATTTGGTATAGTATTGTCAAAAAAATTCTTCTAAAGAAAATAAAATACTTCAACAAGTAAATTTTGGTGAGAGTCACTAGGCCATGTTTAAAAAAATATATTACAAAGCAAAAGAAATCACTATGGTTGGAAAAAGAATCCAGCACATTAATTATTTTATGAGCTTGGTATTCATTATAATAAATACATCTTAATTTATTGACAATGAGATTTTCAACTTAGACAGGAGTGGGTTGAAAAACTGACCAGATTTAGTCATGACTTCTTTGACAAAAAGGGTTTTGAAAATACAATTTTTATAATCAGGTCATATATGTTCTTAATTCTTTGGCACAGAGAAAAAACACTAATTAGTAATACTGCACTTTCCTGAGAGACATATGTTGAGGTCAATGATTAATTACATTTGGGAACAAAATGCCAAATATTTCGATGCTTTCATTTTTATCAGGTAGTGGATATTGAAAAGACTGTACATCAATGTCCATTTAAAACGACTAAATATCCAGAAAAGAATGCTTTGTGAAAAAGGAAGTATAAGCTATTGACTCTCAAAAACATAAGGAATTAGACTAAAATGGTAAGAGAAGACTATAGAATGTGTATGGTACTGCAGTTAATACAGACAAAAAATTGATATTGCCTCCTGAAACTCCATATCCCCCAATAATAGCTCTGAGATTCCATCCTATTGACTAGAGTTTTGCTGCACATCTCTGGGCAAGTCAGTTATACTCAGATATACATTGACTTGGGCATTACTTACCACAAGGATTCTGAAGTACTTAAAAACTTTAAAGGAATATTTAGGACCCTAGTGGCACCCAAGAATTTGCCTCTTTCTCTGTCAAACTGCACTGTTTGGGACTACACAAAACCACTAGCATGCTTGATACAAACTGAGAATTTATTGCTCAAAGTCCCTCACACTCCCTCTGCCCTGTTTATTGAAACTGAGACCTGACACAGCGCCTACCCCATATGCCACCCACATTTAAATACTCAAACCAATAATATAACATACCCAAATCACAGATTATGATTGAATTTGAAAAGTCACATCAGCAACCAGAGGCATAGAAAGAAGGATGGGAGAATCAATGGGTGCCATTAGGAAAGAGGATTTTACCACTGATGTTGCTTAAAATTGCTAGTGCATCGTATTTTTGAAAAGCATTATGACTTTTTGTTGGGTTTATTTCTGTTTTTATATTGCCAGCAGACATTGAAGTCCATTGTTGCCAATGCCTGGAGTGGACTGCTCCCACCACCACTTTCTTTGTTTGCTATTGTCAGCATCTCTCTCCAGAAGTATTCCCATTTCCGAAATAATCATACTACATTACTCTCTTCATTTTAACTACTAAGGGGAAGATGGTTGCTTAATCTCAGGAAGCGTGAGGGAACAGGAAAAAGCTAATATAAGATCAAAGAATATTGTTGATGTTGCTGCTGTGGCTTTGAAGGTTCAATTCCATTGACCTCCTGAGAAGTACACAGAAGACCCACAGGGGCACCTGGGTGGCTCGGTGGGTTAAAGCCTCTGCCTTCGGCTCAGGTCATGATCTCAGGGTCCTGGGATCGAGACCCGCGTCAGGCTGCCTGCTCAGCAGGGCGCCTGCTTCCTCCTCTCTCTCTGCCTACTTGTAATCTCTCTCTGTGTCAAATAAATAAATAAATAATCTTTAAAAAAAGAAGACCTCCCACAACTGTTCACCTGAATGGTAGGAGGTGCAGCATGTATCTACCAGCTTCCCCACTGATTTGTGCAGGATTGCCCAGGACAATCATAATTCGGTGTGATGTGTTTTTTTTTTTCTTTTTAAAAAAGTGTATCATTCTAGTAGTAGTAGTAGTAGTAGTAGTAGTAGTAGTAGTAGTAGTAGTAATAGGGATGTGATGCAAAGCCCCACTTATTGGAAAGCACTCTCATTTGGCAGAGGTAAGATAAAGGCATTCACAATGCCTTACAGTTTTATAGCGCTTTCTCAAATGCACATACATTTAATTTTTACAATAATACTATTCAGTTGGTATTTTTATTGTCATCATCATCACCATTCCTACTGGATATGAGAAGCACTTGCCTTAAATCAACACAACTAATCATCTGTAGGGCAAAGACCTAAATTCGTGTGCTCTTTCTATATTATTTATTACTTCTCTAAAAGAAATAAGGCACATAATGCATCTGCCTTTGCTTAAGACTTCCACCATCTATATGCAAACTGAATATTCAAAAAAACTGATGATCATAAGGTCATGTTGATTTCTGCACACCAATTATAATAATAAAAATAGATGCAGATAGGGCATCTGGGTGGCTCGGTCAGTTAAGTGTCTGACTCTTGATTTCGACACAGGTCATGATCTCAGGGTCATGGGATCAAGTCCTGAGTCAGGCTCCTTGCTGAGCATGGGGCCTTCTTAAGATTCTTTCTCCCTCCTCCCTCTCCTTCTGCCCCTCCCCCTGCTCACACATGTGAGTGTGTGCTCTCTCTCTCTTTAAAAAGAATTTAAAAAACAGAGGCAGGTAAACTATAAATGAGGACAGAAACTTCTTCAGCCCTAGCTAAATTATTCAACTGATTTAATTTGCCATGGTCCATACAGCATTATGGTAAATCCAGCCTTCAAGATAGTCCTTCAATGTGTGAAGCCAGCCTTTAAGATAGGACTCTAAGATTTTTGTGTCCTGGTATTTAATGATTCCCCTCCTTAACTGTATAGGCTGATATGTTTAACCAACAGAAATAGCGGAGTGTTGACTTCTGAGGCCGTGTCATAAAATACATGGCCCTGATCTCTCTTAAAATACTTACGGCAGCCTATCACCTGCCATGTGGTAAGGATGCTCCAGCAGCCCTATGGATAAGTTCTCACCGCAAGGAAATGAGGCCTCTGGCCCAAAGCAGCACTGACTTGCCAAGAATGCAAGTCAACAAAGGAAATAAATCCTCCCGGTCCAAGCTCGCCTTCAAAGGACAAAAACTTCATGATGGACCTTGAACCAGAACCACTTAGCAAAGGCACTCCTGAGTTCCTGACCCACAAAACTGCAAGATTTACTGTTCGTTTAAGCTGCTAAGTTTGGAGGGAATTTGTTAGGCCACAATGGATAACTAAATCAGGCAAGAATCTGAAAATACTAGATGTGCACTAGTTTTTATTACTTTGAGATTACCCAGCTGTGCTGCATTCTTAGAACTGATCCATAGAATTAAGATTCACAGATAAATTCCATCTTCTAAGATACACACTATGAAATTCCTTCTGGTGAATTTCCTAATAAGGAAGTAAATTTGTTACAATAATTAACATACCTCTCTTACAGTGTAAAATGAATCTGCTCCGTATCAATCTAGAAAATTCTACTCTGTAACAAGTAGTGTTAGCACAAGTTTCCAATGATCTATGTTTCTATGGCTCCCCATGGTGTCTCAGCTAATATACAGCACCTCTCTCAGAATCTGAGTGTCCTGGGCTTGCAGCTGACATGGTTTCCAGGAGACCACCAGCTTATCAAGGTAACAAAGTTTATCCATCTGAAATAATTCACCTGTGGATGTATATCTATATTCTAAAATTATGGGAGGGTGTTGGAGTTAATGTAGAGCATGAAATCAGCCATCATACCTGGCTTGCTAAGATGTAACACAGACGCCACTGGGGGTGAAGGAAGGTTTCCGAGAAGGGCATAGGTCTTTGGAATGAGGGGGCCTGGGTGACCGCTCCGCTGTTGCAATGCCACAGGGAGTTATGACTCTTTCTCAGCCCAAACAGCCACCTGGCGATCTAAGAGATGCATGCATTGTCCCGTAGGCTATGTTTAGTAGAACACGCAGATTAGCATATTGTATCTTTCCTGTGAACAGATCCTCCTAGTTCCAGTCAGACCCCTCGTCACACATCACAGGCTTGAGAAACAGTGCTAAGGATCTGTGATTGTCCTAAAGGGCTGATAAAAGTGGGAGCAAAGAAGAGCAAAGGGTCTTGTCTCTGAGGCTTGACCTCCTTGCCTTCTCCTTTCTTTCGCAGCAAAGTGTGGAGTGATCTTCCATCTGTCCGCACAGGGATTGCAGGCCACTCCCAGCAGGAAGGGGTAAAGGGAGAATTATTATATTTTGTGGGAAGGGTTGGTCAAATTGCAAAAATACAAAGTAATAGATGATTTTAATAAGCAATTTTAAGACATTGAATAAAAATAACTTGTCTATAATAAAAAGCAAGGGCCTCTATAAAGATAGTTATAAGATGATGCCATAAACGATTATACTATGGTACTTTGGGGGAAGGCATTATAGAGAATAATACTGACACCTAATATCTATGGAGTTGTCCATGTGTTAAGTGCTTTACACAGTTTATCACAGTTAATCCTCAGAAAGTAATCCTAAATTCTGCTCCCTTCTCGATCATTCTCAACATCCATACAAATATTCTACAACTTCTCTGATTTAAAAACAAGCAAAAGAAACTCCTTTGACCCTATATACCCTAGTTTCACTTCTCAGCTTGTCTTACATCACATTCCTAGAAAATTCCCTGTATTTGTTGATTCTAATCCCTGAGTAGCCCCCCACCCTGCCCGCCTATTTTTTTGTTGGCACATTTTACAATGGTTTTCACCTCCACCACTCAACCAAAACTGCTCTTGGCAAGTCACCAGTGTCTCCTACTTGCAAATCATCTAGTCTATCCTCAGTAATGATCTTCCTTGACCCCTCAGCAACACTGGATGCAGCTGATCCCTCTCTCCTTGAAACACTCCACTCATTTGGCTCCAGGATGCCATGCTTTCTGGTTCCTCCTAAGGACTATCCTAAGGACCATTCTCTTTCTTAGCATCTTTAGCTGGTTCTTCTACACTTTTCCAACTTCCAAATAGTGGAGTATCTCTATGCTCAGTCGTTGAGCATCATCTCTTTTCCATCTACACTTACTCTCCTGGTGATGTCATCTAGCCTCCCATCTGTAAACATCCTCCATACCCTGAGGACTCCCAAATTGATACCCACAGAGCATGCCTTATCTGTGAACTTCCGACTCTTATAATGAACATTTACTTGATGTTTTCTCTTAAATGCCTAATAAACATCTCAATCTCAACATGTTCAAAACTTGAACTCCCAATGCCCCCAAATGTTAGCACCCCATCTCAGTTGATGACAAGTCAGTCTTTTGGGTTTTTAGCTCAGAAACCTTGGAGCCATCATTGACTTTCCTGTCTTCTGTATTCCTCATCCAATATTCTGTTGATGCCATCTTGAAAATATATGCAGAAGCTGACCACTTGCCAATTCTGTTGTCACCTCCCTGGTCCATGCCATTACCTTCTCTCAGCTAGATTTAATGGTCTCCTAACCATACACCTTTTTCTATCTTTGCCAACCTTACAGTTCATCTCAATGGAGTAGCCTGTTTTTCTTTTAGATATGTGAGATCATGTTTCTCCTCTGCCCAAAACACTTCAATGTCCTCACTCCTTGAATTATGTCCTTGAATTAAATTTTGTCCAATGTCCCTGAATTAAATTTTGAAAATGCATGACTGACATGATCCCTCATTGACCTTTGCCTCATCCCTGACCTATCTCTCCCTCACCTTCAGCACTGCAGTCACATTATCCAACTTGCACTTGGGACATGCCAGCACACGCCTGCCTCAGGCCCTTGTCCTTTCTGCTGCTTCTGCTTAGATGACCCTTCCCTCCGACATCTGCCCGGCTCCCCTTGTGATCCCCTCAGGAGTTGCTCACATGTCTTTTTCTTGGTGAGGCATTTCCTGACTATGATATTTAAAGTGGAGTTCACAACTGTATGGCTAGGCTTGCTCATCCTTTTCCCAGTCTTAATTTTCTCCCTCACCCTCCTCACTCTCTAGTATGATGTGTTGTTTTCTTGTCACTTTTCAGTGAACAGATGCTCTATGAAGACAGGGGAAAGAAACTTTCATGTTCTGTTTGCTGCTGTCTCCCCTCTGCTTGGCTTGGTGCCTATATGCTCATTACCTGACTCCACGAACTAGGTATTATGAGTAGCTGTCTTATTGCAGCTGCATTTGGGAGTAGAGGAAACAGGTCACATGGCTAGTCAGCTGCAGGGCTGGCTATGTCCTCCTCCTTACCACTGTGCACATACTACTCCATGGTGGTGTGGAGTAGGCCTGACCTAGAATTTGGCAGAGCTATGTTCAAATGCAGGTTTTCCCACTTACTTTAGATGTGACTTGAAGCAAACTACTGAACCCTAAACTTTAATTTTCTTAGCTTAAAAATGAGAATTGCAATAAGATCTACCTCTTGGGGTTGCTGTGAAGATTAAATACCCTAGATCTTATCTCTCAATTAGGAATCATATTCAGCACCTGTGATGTAAAACCCAACAGCAATGGTTTGAAAAAAGAATTTATTTTCCTCATATGACAAGGCGTTTGGTGGTAAGCTGTCCAGAACTGGCATGTGCTTGAGCAATCAAAACTTATTATGGATCCAAAGTCTTGTATTAAAGTAAAACATAGAACAAACAAAAATACAGGTCTCCTCATATATTAAAATGGCAAATAATAATAATAATAGTTTCAGTTAATGTGAAAAGGGAGTAAATTTTGATTTTTAAAAAAGATTTATTTATTTATTTGAGAGAGAGAGAAGGAACACAAGTTGGGGGGAGAGGCAGAGGGAAAGATTCTCAAGCAGACTCCCCATGGAGTATGGCACAAGGCTCCATCTCATGACGCAGGGCTCTATCTCAGGACCCAGGACTCCATCTCAAGACCCATGAGATCATGACCTGAGCCAAAATCATGAGTTGGATACTTAACCAACCAAGCCACCCGGGTGCCTCTGATTTTCTTCTTATTTTGACTCTTTTTCTTACCTATTAGTTACCTATTTCTTACCTATTTCAAGATCTTGAGTTTTAATTTTGTTATCCATCATACTCTTTCTGCTACAAAGGCTGCTGTCACCAGTGAGCATGTTAACTGTCCTCCAAGTCCTTCATTTGAGCTATTGATGGAAATCATTAAGCAGGACAGCACAGAATAGAGCCCTGTGGCGGGCTACTAAATACAACTCTGACATTAGTGCTTTAGTGGTGCAGTCATTCTATTAAGAATCAAAGTAGCTGTAATATTATCATTCATATTTTCCATTTTTTTCTAAATTGTCATTAGAGATCTTGTCAAATCACGTTGATGAGATTCTGACACAATTTTCCTGGCCAAGCTCCTGATACTGAGCTTAATGTCCTTCTCCCTTCTCAGTACTTTTCTTTCTGGTTTCCTCCAGCCCTTTCAGTTATGCTTTGAACCAGGAAATGAGCTTACATTTATCACAGATGTAATTAGTTATTGCTTTCACAAGGAATGTAGCTCAAACCCTGTACGTCACTGGAAAAGTTCTCTTTGCTTCCACACCTCTTCTGGATTGCAGAGATAACTGCAGCCTCCGGAGACTACCCCGACTGCTGCACTCATGGTCTCTTGCAAACTCCTTAGAAGAGCCAGCCAGTCCACATCCTCTCCCTCTCCTGAATGGTTTTATGTATTCCCAGGTAGCTCTCAGATAATGTTCCCTAAATCAGTGACACCAACGCTCTTTCAAGTTCCAGTCTCGTGTCACCGACTGCCTACTAAGTCCCTTCACCAGGATGTCCCGTAGGACTATTGGAGTCATCAGGTTCTAATCCACTAAGCTCCCCACTCTCTCCTTCACCGCCAGCCCAATCTGCTTGCCCCTATCTACGAAACCACCAATTCTTCAATGTCGTGCAATTCAGTCCAGAAGTATACAAATATCCCGTGGGTACTGATGTTCTAGGAGCTATTCTAAGCATCTATAGGGGCCAAAGGCAGGCTGCCCCAAAATGTGCCACTTTGGCATATCGGCTATTTTAAATAGAAGTTTCTTAAGAAATGGCCAGTGTTAAAAAGAACACTCTGACTGCCCTTCACCTTTGTCTTCAGAAAGCAAGAGATAAATCTCCCATGTGAAAGGAATTCTCCCTGTACCAGGAGGTAAAGAGACAGAAAATTTAGAGCAGGAAAGGCTGTATAAACCATCCTTGTTACTTTTTAATAATTTACTACCATAACCCAAATTCTGATTAGAATTCCTAATTGAAGCTCCCAAAGTTACTTAACTTCTTTGTCCTGTCAGAACCTCACAGATTTATTGTCTCTTTGTCTAACAAGCATAAATATTGACTGCCTTGGTCATTTCTTGAGGTCTCAATTTTATTATGGGGCCTCCGTGTGCACATAATAAAACTTTGGTTTTTTTCTCTTGTTAATCTGTCCTGTGTCAATCTAATTCTTACACCCGCAGACCTTGAAGAATAGAAGGAAAAATTTTTTCTCCCCTACACATCCCATATACAGACCTCAAGGCACTTGGTCTAGGGAGATTAACAAACAGAAAATGACTTATTTCAACAAAATGATGTAGGCAATAGCTTACATAAACTGAAGAAAAATAGGTATTCATGTGTGCAGAAGAGGAATATCTGAAGTGTTGTCACTTCAGATGTATGTAATCTGTGTGTCTCTACATAGGAAGTCAGTCAGACTCAGCACACAGAGATAGTTTTCAGCATCCAGCACAGAGGAAACCTCTCCAGGAGGCCTAAATCACCACATCTGTGCTTGAATAACTTCATAAAACAAAAGGGATATATGATGTGAGCATCAATCAATGTGGATGGAAAGAGAAGACAAAAAACCAGCCACAGCTTTTTGACCCTCTCAGTGAGCGGATTCAACATATTACTAACTGGGTACTGAGAGGCTGAAATTTGTGAAAATTACACAGCTTTCTCACAGATGGCTTCAGGACTCATCAAGATCACTAAGAAGCTTCTCAAATACTGTCTGCAGCTTGTACTCAGTGTGGAGAATTTGGTTAACATCATGTCATATTGGTATTAGGTATGCAAGTATCTCCAGCTTAGCGCTGCAGGGACAGTCGTCATATATTTATGGATATTAACTGTGCCCAGCCCTGGACCACATACTCTGGGGAGACAATCAGGAGTTCATAACCTTCTTTTAAAAATGACCCATTCATTCACACAAGACCGCAAGCAATTATGCAATCTGCTCTACAGGGATGTATTTGCATGTATGCGAGGAATAAAGTAGTGAGAAGACTAAGAGAGAAATACAGGGCAAAGTGTTCCAAATCTGGAAGTTTCGCATGACGAGGCCTATTAAAGTGCTTTTGGACCATGCAGAACCCCCGAAATGCTGTCGCAGCAATACCGGCAGCAATAGCACCTGTCTCTTAATCCTGCGTTCCTGAGAGTGCTGCCCACCTTTCTAATCTTAAATTCATATTTTGGATTTCTAAACTCTCTTTTATATCACAGATCTGGTATAAGTTAAGCAGAGAAATGAGGATATAAGAAATGGGGAAGCAAAGAAAGGGAAACAAATGATAAAGGAGGCTCAGAATCGAAAGGGACTGAGTTAATTTAACCAGAAAGCGGTAGTGGTTTAAGAAGCTGGATGTGGGGCCGGGACTTGCCCACACCAGTCTGGAGCTGCTCGCCCACAAAGCTGTGGTTTCTGATCAAGAGGAGATAGTTGATGGCTCAGAAGTGCCCCAAAAAGACGAGCTTTGGAATTTTCTTAGACGGTACCTCGCCCATAGTTGCCCTTCCCAAGTACCCATCAGGCTCGGACTCCACCAGGAGATGCTCCTCGGCAGTGTGCTGGGCTACTGGCCTCAGACACAGATTGAAATTTGGGGCAAATAAAGAAAAGGGAAGCAGGAAGAGTCACAGATGATCTCCAGGCCAGAAACGCTCTTAAAACAAACTAAATTATTTTATTTGCAATATACTCAGCATGTGTTAAAATGCTCAGGGCTTTTAATTCACATACTCAGAGCTGTCAGGAGAGTACCTTCATTACACTAGTAATTGACAGATTGGTTTTGTTGATCTCCAAGACCTTGCTTACTCCCCAAACAGTAGGGCTTCTAAAATGAGGAATTGCCTGAAACGAATGAAAATAAAATAGGGATAGAAGATTTGGATTGGCCCCAGTGCCGGATTCTTCTGAAGAAGCATAATATTCCCTCAGAAAAGAAATGGCAGGGTGTATTTTCCTCTGGAGCCTCTTCGGTGAATGATAAATGAGGCCAAATTAATCCTCTGTTGGTCTCATTTGCTTCCCTCTTTGGAGCTGTATTCCCCTACATGATTGTTTGTAACTGGAGACAATCTCTTAATTGTTCTTTTAAATAAACCTCCTGAAGCTTCCAGTTTGATTTGGGGGGTGGGGCATTCTGTGATACTGAGGCTGCCATTCAGTGCCATCCTGACGGAAATAAATTGCGGAACTCAAGTGTCTCACATCCTGCTTCACTGGATTTTTCTTCAGGGATCTATCTCCAAATCACCAGCGTGTTTTTAGAAATTCAAACAAAAACTCTTGAGTGTCACAACATCCTGCTAATTACAGGCCATGTACTAATTAGCCATTGTTTGTAACGTAGTCCCTGTCCATTTTTCTCATACTCATTTCCCTTCTTCTCCCCAGTTGTCCATCATTGATTTATTACTTGTTCTTTATCTCTAAAGTTTATGCTTAAAATTTTGAAACATTTCATAACAAAGATCATCAGCAACTTCATTAACCAGTCACATATCAAATAAGTCATTTTATTCTGCCTGATATAGATAGTTCCGTTAGCACGGTGTTTTTGTTTGTTTGTCTTCTGAGAATTTTGAACTTCCAATCACTCTATATTCAGCAGTCTGACCTTAAATTTGCACAAACCTCACTCAGAAAGGCCACTTGTGGAAACATATCACTGAACTCCATCGTTGCCTTGTCTCACCAGTGTCACAATGCATTTCAAACCTGTCCTTTTTTCCTTAGAAAAATTGCCATAAGAATTCACAGACACCGTGGTCCTATCTTATCTCAGGAATGAAATGCCAACAGCACCGAAGTGGACGTGGGAAGGTGGAACCATAATCAGGGGGTGGCAGAGTCTGGGGGTACCCTCAGTACTTTAAAAGGGCAGCCCTCAGAGTCATGGCCAGAGCTGACATGCAATGGGAATCACCCAGATCTGAGCAGGATCAAAGTCTTGGAGCAGTCCAGAAGCAAAATCCAAGAGCCAAGTGATCATGAATGTGAGGGTAGCGTCAGAATCTCCTGGAAAAATTTTAAATAATTGGATTCCCTTTTGAGGAACAAAGACTTCCCCTCTACACATGTGCCAGGGTCGTCTTCATCCTATATTTTTATATGTGATCCACTGCACTAGAGAACCTAGGACTCACAGGGATGGTGGTGATGGTGAGGCTGGAGGAAAGCCAGATCCAGGAAGGGCTTCAGCGGCCATGTTCAGTAGTTCCCCTTCTTCCTAAGAGCAACGAGAAGCCACCAAAAGGTAGAGTGGGCATGAATTTCTGGTCACAAACTGAGTTTTGAGGAAATATGTTATTTCTATAGTTTTCAGTATTCTAACTTTATTTCTATTTTAAGCCCATTCTACCAGATGGCAAATAATGAATTACTATCAATTCACTAGAAATTTTTATCAGTTCAGGGTTCCTTAATCAATATAAGGTTTCATCATGTCCCATCCCCAGAGTTGTGTCTGCCTTTTAGGGGTGCTCTATTGTCAACTACATATAGGGAAATGAATGCTGCTCTATCTCTCTTTAGAGTTAACCCACCCATGCCATTGTCACTGGTGCATCTAGTCTGGAGGCATTGGGTTATGAATATCCTAAATGACCCAAAACAGCAAGACCAATAGGTAGAATGCAGGACATGTAAATATTATTCTGCTACAAATGATTTTTATTTTTTTAAATATCCTGTTTATTTGTCTGACAGAGAGAGGGGAGCACAAGCAGGGGGACAGTGAGGGGGAGAAGCAGGCTTTCCCATGGAGCAGGAAGCCCGACACAGGGCTCTATCCCAGGATCCTGGGATCATGACTTGAGCAGAAGGCAGATGCTTAATAACTGAGCCATCCAGGTACCCCTACAAATGATTTTTAAATGTGTATGGTAATATGATCAGATTTCTCCTACAAAATAGATCATTCTGTGGATGCTCTTTAGGTAAAGGGTTGAAGAGATACAGCAATGGATGCAGAGAGCCCTTGGGATACTATAAATAATTTCGGGTTTGTGGTTGATATAGCTTGGGCTAGGGTGGTTGAGGAGAAATGGAAGTAAGGATATGAGTTTATAGGATATTTATAGGGTAAAAATGACAGAATTTGGTAAAAAGTTTGGATATTGAACTGAAGGAAAGGTAACCCCTTGGGTTTCTGACTTGAGCAACAGGATGTATATGGGTGCCGTTGGCTGGGTGAGAGAATAATGAAGGAAGATATGGGAAAATAGCCCAGTTGATTTTGACATGTTGAGCTTGAGAGGCCTTTCAGACATTCAAGAATATATTAGGTAGCAGGTCAATGTAAGGGATGGAGACAAAAGGAGAAATAGGAGCGAGAAATATAACCGAGACCTCTGCATATGGATTCTATCCATAACAATGGGTATAGGTGAGAGTGTTAAGGAGAGTCTACAATAGGAAAATAATGCAGAAATGTGTCCCATCTTTTATTTACATTAGGACACGTTTCTTTTTGGCTGATTCAGAAAAGAGTGAGTGAGCACCCATGGCACAACAAATGTCTTCCTCTGTGTTGAGCAGTCAGTGGTCCATCACAGAACATAAAAATATCAACACCTCCAACTTCAGAGTAAGCCTTCTGCCCACCAAGGTTCTTCCTCTCTGTACTAATGAGAGTTTTGTTCTCTTTCATTTGCTATTTTGGGATATTTAATTTCAAGGTTATTAACAGTGAGCCTCAGCTCCCCTTTCTGTGCAGTGACGTCTGGAGCCTCCTGTGGTTCGTCATGATTCCCGAGTGAAAGATTCAAAACTGATATCCCCACTATAAAAAGAAGATGATAAGGTGTCTAATCTTCCATATTGAGTAAAACAAGAGAAACAATACCTAGAAGAGTTATGGAACTTATTGATAATTTAAAAAATGAAACTTTATTCAATTGTAAATAGTTTATAATAGATTTTTTTAAGATTTTATTTATTTATTTGACACAGAGAGAGAGATCACAAGTAGGCAGAGAGGCAGGCAGAGAGAGAGGAGGAAGCAGGCTCCCCGCTGAGCAGAGAGCCCGATGTGGGCCTCGATCCCAGGACCCTGAGATCATGACCTGAGCCGAAGGCAGAGGCTTTAACCCACTGAGCCACCCAGGCGCCCTTATAATAGATTTCAAGTCTCTTTTCCCTAAGTCAATTCATCTATCAAACTCTATCCTAGAAAGATAAATATATGCACACATGTTCCCAAAATAAACACAACTTGTTTATTACAAATAAATGTGTGCCAAAAGTTCTAGAATTTCTGATAGAGTAAGAAGTGTGGACTCTTAGGAGAGATGCAACAATTATTTAATAATTAATCAAATAAGCCCTAAAAAAAGTGTTACATAAATAGTGAGATTTTAAAATTTCCTGTTTTCTTTTAACTATTTCTCAAATAAAAGGGAAAAGGTGATAACCTCAAATTTAATGAGAACATTTTAAATATGGTTTTTAAATGAGAGCAAAAGTTTTGAAAATAACTAAAAATGAAAGGAGGAACAACAGGTTAGCACTGGCTGACATTTCAAAATATATTTCTGCTGCTCTATTTTTAAAAGTTCAAATGTTTACATAAATTATACCTGACATTAATGAAACCTACAGAATGCCTGTGTTTCCATTTTCTAGGGTTGTAAAAGTAGGTTCTTTGTGTAGTGTGTCCAAGAAAATTCTTCTCTTAGTTCTTTGGTCATCATGGAACATTGAGATGACAATGATTCCTGGGTGTTGTACTTCTGAGTAAAGGGGTAGCAATCTGGCTTCACACTTCTACCACTTAACCAGTTTGTATTTCTAGAGTGTCATTGAGGTGATGCCAAGGACCAGGGAGAAAAAAACATGGTCAGTAAAACCCAAAAGTCAAAGGAGGATGTGTAAAGGGGACCCAAAGCCAAGCGTCATGTTGTAAGGGAAGAGGAGTTAGGAAGTGGGGGACAGCTAAAGTATTCTGTGGAGGCTTCACAGAAGAAGTGGGGTTCAAAATGTGCTTTGAAAAAATTAAGTGCAAAAGAATGCCAAGTGTTTTGAAGGAGAAGGACTGCAGGAGGCAAGAATGACAACAGTGGTATTTGTGACTCATTTACAAAACAAGAAAAAACAATAAAATCCAGTCCTGTTGCAATAAGAGTCAGTTTGAATCAATTAGGAGTTAAATTAGCAGTAGGTTGGAGCAGATTTAACTTCTTCCAATACCAGAAGACTATCAAAGGCAAAGAAAAATGTCATGACTATAATTGGTTTTATTCCAATGCCTACCAATTTTTTTTTTCCTCTTACAGGCAACGGATGTATCTTTGGACATTTCTCAGCATTTCATTATTCCAAATGTTTATATCCAAACAGAGCAGAGACACTTATCAGGTACCTGAGGAAAGAGGCCACAGCCAGAACTGCATCAAACAATAACAAATCCTTGCCCTTGGCTGTCTGTCCCTCAGGACAATCTGTGTGTGCAGAAGGTAAAGCTAGTACAACTTTCACAAACTTAGACTTGTTCATCTCAAATTCTGTCTCTACCACCCAAATATATTGCAGTTCCTCTCCATCTGCAGAGGACAGGAGGTCCTTCCTATCTAAAGTAAAAAGGAATAAGAGTACTGTAGATGGAAGTTTTAGATATTTGGAAGTAGGTAGTGGATAGCTTCAATCAATAGTGAATAGCTCTGGATGAACTTGGATCTGGTATAAAGGATACAACACAAAACAGTTCCATCTGAAGAAGATAAGTCTTCTAGTCAAGAAGAAGAAGAGGCAGTAACTGTGATGCATGTCATTCATGATTTCTTTTTTATTCCTTTTTTATGGACAGCTCAAATATTTGAGACTTGGGAAGTAGAGGTTCTGCTAGATCTAATATTTTGATCTTCCTTTGAATTTAGTTTAAAAATGGAAAGCTCCCAGTTGTTACATAGCTCCCTGGATTTTGTAATTTAAATGAAAAACACTGAAAATAAGGATTTCTTAAATCTAGACTGCAGTCATATCTACTTAATTGCACTTTTTCTCATGCTTCTCTAAGCTAGACTATTAGACTTAGCAAAAAGCTTAGTAGCATAATTACAGTGATATAAAACATTTTCTCCCTTTTTTTAAAACTAGCATCTTCATCTGGCACATTTCAAGATGCATCATTAAATTATACAACCTGACAACTATTAAGGTTTTTGCTATACTTCATGAAATCAAGAAAAAAATATGCATCATTTTCAGGGTAAACTATTTTACTTTTCCTAATGCCTAAAGTAATATCTCCAAAATCTTTGACGATGTTAAAATTAGTTTAGAAAATCAGATTTTTCATAAATAGATATGTATATTATTTTATACATGTTATATCTAATAAAGAAATACTAAAATTCCAAATATTATTTTCTGATAAAAGTCAGAAATATTAACTGAATTCAAAATAGATAACTGGTTCACTGTATACAAAACCATAATCCAATATACCCTCTCCTAATCCTGAAAAATCACCAGGTAATCAATTTTTATAATATTTGCATGCTTCTCAAGAATACACTCTCTCCTTCTTGAGGAATTTTTTCCCTCCTCCTAACAGATGAGTTTATTGTCTCCACTTCCAAGTTGCTTTTTATTGTTGTTAAGTCTTTAAAAGTTGTCTTATCTCAAAATCTAGCCCACTAAGTTTGCCTTTTTTATACCACTTGGTATTATATCAATCTCCTTTGTACACCAAAAGCAAAATAGAATGTTTCCACTGTCTCCACTCATCTCATTACTCTGCTATACAAATATTTCAGATTGAACAATGTCTGTCTTTTTCCTCAACCATAAAAGCTGCAAAAGTAATTCTACAACTTAATTTATCTTCAGTGGAATTCTGAGTTACACCTCCTTAGTCCATAAACAAATTTTAATATTCACGGATCCAAAAAAAAACTATCATTAAGAAAAATCTGTGTTAGATTTTATAGTTACTAGCCACAATTTAAAGTATACAGAATGATAGAATACATTTTAACTGTTTATAGCATTAGATGAATCTCATCATACTCACTTTTATTTTTATCAGTGAAGAAAACATTTAAGAGTCTTTTTATATTTAACTGGAAAATATTTTTTCAAGATTTTATTTATTTATTTATTTGACAGAGAGAGACACAGCAAAAGAGGGAACACAAGCAGGGGGAGTGGGAGAGGGAGAAGCAGGCTTCCCGCTGATCAAGGAGCCCAATGGTGGGCTCGATGCCAGGACCCTGGGATCATGACCTGAGCCAAAGGCAGACGCTTAATGACTGAGCCACCCAGGCAGCCCTAATTTATTTTATTTAAAAAAAAAACACCTTTTTTTGGAGTGGGGAGGGGCAGAGGGAGAGAGAGAGAATGCCAAGCAGGCTCCATGCCCAGTGCAGAGCCTGATGCAGTGCTCAATTTTACAACCCTGAGATTGTGACCTGAGCCAAAATCAAGAGTTGGATGCTTAACAGACTGAACCACCCAGGCATCCCTCATTTATTTTATTTTTTATTGAGGTATAATTGACACAAAGATTATATTGGTTTTAGGTATACAAAAAAATAAATAATAAATATGGAAAATTAATCTAAGAATCATTTGATCTTGAATAGACATTTCAACAGTTGATGAGTTTCATACAACTAGAGTAAGCAAATTCAATAGTTTGGATTTATTATTTACAGAGATTCACTCCAAATCAGCTATACTACTCTACGTATTAAATACTTTCTCTTGAATGAGTTTATTGAGATACTAACGTGTTTAGAGAAAAAAAAAAACTTGTGTTTAAGTGAAAATGCACCTTCTTCATGGCAGTGATTTACTGAATTCAACAAATGGTTCAAAACATATTCCTACCTTAGATAAGATTTCCAGTCTTTCTATGAACTTGGTCCACAGGATAACAGAGATATTTAACAGGGATCTGGGGACATAGAACCTAATTATGAAATATATTTTTGCTTCTATGTAGAGTAGTTTTAAAAATTAGTTGGTCACCAGTTAAGTGTAGTAGTTAACATAACAGAATATTGTTTTTGCAACATTATTCAAGAGAAACAGTGATTTTTCTTAGCCTTGGATTATAATCTTGGATCCATCAAAAAGATCCTTGATATCCATTAAAAAGTCCTTTGCAGAGATGAAAATGGTCTCTTGTTGAGTTGTCTTTAATTTTTTCTTCCCATACACAGCACTGTAAACCCATAGAATTCCCCTAGCTAAGGTCATTTTCTTTTTCTTTTCTTTTTTTTTTTTTTAAGATTTTATTTATTTATTTGACAGAGAGAGATCACAAGTAGGCAGAGGCAGGCAGAGAGAGAGGAGGAAGCAGGCTCCCTGCTGAGCAGAGAGCCCGATGCGGGCCTCGATCCCAGGACCCTGAGATCATGACCTGAGCCCAAGGCAGAGGCTTTAACCCACTGAACTACCCAGGTGCCCCTAAGGTCATTTTCTTATGTCTGCAACTCTTACCCCCTCAAGGCTACTTGCTGCTTTCCAGTTCAAATACATACTTCTGAACACTGCCGTCAAATCCATCCACTGGCTGGCCCAAGATAAAATACATGTGTCATATTTTCTTGCCTCTGAATTGCAGATCAAAATCTACACTTTGCAACAGTATTTTATTAATGAACTCTGGTTATTTATAATCTATAAGTATAATCCCTGCTATTCCATTTAACCTAATATCTGTATTTTGCCACTCATATATCAGTTTCTTTTCTTCCTTGTTAATAAATTCCTTAAGAAATAATGTCAAGTATTCCTTAAATATGCATTCCAAAACGTGGAAATCTTAAGTGAGCATTACCCAACTTGTTGGCAAACACCGAGGAAGAAACTTGTAATTAAAAAAATGAAATATTTCAAAGCCTGGAAATTTACTACAAAGCAGGACAAATGGTTGAAATTGGTTTCCCAGAACAGCAACAGTACATGAGAGCAATAAAAAATGTGATAATATTTAATGGCCTATGTTAATACATGATAAAGTCCCTAAATTGTAATTTACAATCAAAACAGTTGGTGGCACCTTTGAAACAATTTTTTGTTTTCGACAGCATCTATGCTTCCTGCAAACTCTTAGACAATCACATTAATATATAAAACTTCATAATTATATTGGTTTAGATATATTTTCTATAATCCTATTTTAAAATAACTTCCATTAACATATATGCTCTGAAAGAAAAATAATAGTAATAGCATTTGTGCCCTCAAGTAATGGTACTTATTACTCAGATATTTTTTGCAAGGATTTTAGCCTGATAAAACAAATCAGGAATCCCTTGGAAATAGCATTTCTTACCCTGACACAAGATCAGGCTCAGTAAAGTAAATACAACAATGTGGGAAGGGTTGAAGAGATGTATTAACAGCTTCTTAAATGGCCCCAACCCTCTTAGATGCTCTTTCCCAGTAGGCTCTTTCAAGGCTTAAAACTTCCTACTAGAGAAAATTGTTCTTTGGGTTAAAATATTACAAACTCACTACAATCCTTTTCAAAGACGAATGTCCTTGAGAGGTATAATGCATTGAGGCTTAACCACTGTTAGCACCAAGAAAAGTTTAAGTGGAAAATAATCAGTGTTTACATAAATGGACATATGTGTAAGGTTTTATAGTTTTTGTCGGGGCTCGTGAGCGATAGTTAATACCACTTCTTTCCTGATTTTGAAACCAAATAAGAGGTAGGTTCACACAGATGAAGAACAGAGTCTATAAAATTGGATTGAGAATGCAGCTTTGACCAGCAGCCAAATATACTTCTAAGTACTTTAAACCAGAATTCTATCGACCTAGTCCCCAGCTGCTCCAGAAGTTTAAGCAGGGAAGAGTGGAGGGGAATGAATGTACTGTTCTCTTGGGCAGTGTAGTGACCAAGAGAAAAGAGCCAGACACTGAAGTGGTAAGGACAGATTTTAATCAGCAATATGCTACTGCAATTGGAAGAGGGTCCATCTCGAACTGAGCTCAACCTCATTTGTTTAGAGATGACTGGCATTTAAAAGGAGAATGAGGGGGATGTGAGGGCAATCTGACTGTGACATCTGTCACCGCATTGATGGCCCCAGGTTGATTCAGCTGAT
Source organism: Ailurus styani (assembly GCA_002007465.1). NCBI lineage: Eukaryota > Metazoa > Chordata > Mammalia > Carnivora > Ailuridae > Ailurus > Ailurus styani. The sequence goes on along the minus strand of LNAC01000102.1, from coordinate 2,673,195 downwards.
CTGGAGGGCCAGGTGGTCTCCCCTTCCTCCCTCCCCTCTCCCTGTGCCTCCCTCCCTCCCCAAGTGGCGAAGTGGAGTGCTCTTTGGAAGAAGACAACTTTCCCCATGGAGGAGGAGCACCCTCTGGTCAAGGGTAGAGGAGCAGGTGCACTCTCCTGCTACGACCTCCAAACAAGCTCTCAAGGTCCATTTGCAGGAAAAGGTAGGGGGTAGTCGAGATTCCAAGACTCCGGATACATTCAAATGAGGAGATTTCTTTTTTTAAAAAATAAGTAAAATAAAATAAAATGAAATAAAATAAAATAAAATAAATACACTACACTACACTACACTACACTACACTACACGAAGAATGAGGGAATAGGGAGGGGAAATGGCAACGTGGGCCCTCAGGAAAGTGGAAAATCCCTAAGGGTAGGTCAGTGTTAACTGCCAATTAGGCCAAGAGTGTCTTTTGGGGGATAATTACAGAAGTTAGTGTTCTATCCTTTCAAAAACACTGGGAGACAAAGGTTGGATCCTCATGGATGATTACATTTTAAAGAAATGGTTTTCAGGTCATTGAGAAAGACTCCCTTGATTTGTAGGAGATACATACACATCTCAAAGGGACAGGAAAAGGATTCAGTATTGTAAGCCCTTTTTAGTAAAAACTCTAAGGAAAGGAGATTAAGAGCCTATCTCAGGTGTTGGCTAGAACAAGCAGCAAATTCTTTTGACAGCTCTGAGTTTGTCCAGACAAAAACTCAAAAAGGCGGCTGCCAGGGTTGTCCAAGGGACTCAACCATAAGCTATTAGAAGCCACGCGATTGTTTGGTCAAGTCTCTTTAGTAGGGGTTTGAATGGAGTGTCATACTGAGTTTTTGCAGTTTTTGGTAACCCACAAAGAAAATACTCAGAAGGGGTCAGGGTTTGAGCATGCTCTGTCCCTCTGCCCAATCTCAGAGGGGCTAGAAGAAGGTAAGAGTTCTCTCGCTGATATAACCAGGAAGGTAGACGTTTCTATACTTTGGATCTGGGGAGAACTACTAGAAGTGGAGTGGGAATGGATCCCCCTAGAGCAATAGTTCTCAACTGGAATGATTTTGCTCCAGGTGAACACTTGAAAACGTCTGGAGACGGTTTTGTTTGTACATCCAAAGGAAGGGGAGAAACTGTAAATAACATTCAATAGGTAGAGGCCAGAGATATTGCTGTAAAGGAGGAAAAAATAATGTTTCCTGTACCCTTCTGAGTTTGTGGATGAGATCCCTATAATGAAACCAAGATTAAGAAGAGAAAAGCAAACAGAAGTTGATTAACATGTACATCTCAGGTTTGTATGGGAGATACCCAGTGAAAAATGAGTAACTCAAAGAGGCGGTTTTGGAATGCAGGATTAAATACCAATTTAATAGGAAAGAAAAGGAATGTAGGCCTCTTAGGGGAGAGTAAATGATTTTTAGGAAAATGAATGAGCCTTTAGAAGAATAGATGGGAGACATGCTAGTTTGGGACAAAGTCTGTCTGGGTGTGGTGTCAATTTCCAGTTTCTTGTCCTGTGATGAGTGGGTTGATGACACTGTGTGTTGATGAAACTCCCCACAAGATTTGTGACAATTGAGTTCCTTTTAGAGAATCTGTCTTTAGGCAGATAGAGGGAGTTCAAAGAAAGTCTCTGCCAGCATTTGCTGTTTTGCAAGTGGCTGAAGCTCAAAATAATCAATGTACCAAAGTGACATATTTGGGGGTGGCATGTCCTGGACTCCCACAGTCACATTTTGAGGTGGCATATTCTGTTACCATGTACTGCTTAACATCCTATGATGCATAAGACAGCCCTCCACAATAAAAGTTACCCAGCCCAAAATGCCAACAGTAACAAGATTGAGAAAACTGCCAAAGAGTTTACAATGCATTTTAAGATTCATTATTCATAATACTCTTACAGCTACCTCAAGAGAAAGGGTTGAGAGATACCATCATTTAATGTAAGGGAGGGTTGAGTCCCAAAAGTTTAGAAGATTTTCCCAGCATTGTACATTTGAACCCAGACTTGCGATTATAAGTAGCTTTATATTCCCTTTTGAAGAGGGTAGGAAATACAGGAATATAGGAAAGTAATATGAAACATGGGGAAAAGAAAGGAATAAATGGGCGCCTGGGTGGCTCAGTGGGTTAAGCCTCTGTCTTCTGCTCAGGTCATGATCTCAGGGTCCTGGGATCGAGGCCTGCATCGGGCTCCCTGCTCAGCGGGGAGCCTGCTTCTCCCTCTCTCTCTGCCTGCCTCTCTGCCTACTTGTAATCTCTCTGTGTCAATTAAATAAATAAAATCTTTAAAAAAAAAAGAAAGGATAAAAGATGGTATATAAAGGTGTATTAGGATTTTCCAGAGAAACAGAACCTCTCTCTCTCTCTCTCTCTCTCTCTCTCTCTCTCTCTCTATATATATATATATATATATATATATATATATATATATATATATGTAAAATAGGAATTGGCTCATGTAGTTATAGAGCCCAAGAGGTCCCCTGATTTACTATCTGCAAGCTGGAGAACCAGGAAAACTGGTGGTGTGATTCAGGCAGTGAGAGGAGGCTGATGGTAGACTGATGGTGTAAATCTGCTTTGCATCACAAAACCCAAGAAGCAGAAGGACGAGAGTCTGACATCAGAAGAAGATAAATGTCTCAGCTCAAGTAGAGAGTGAATTCATCTTTCCTTTGCCTTTTTGTTCTATTTTGGGCATTCAATGGATTTGATGCTTCCTATCCACATTGGGGATGGCCATTTGCTTTACTCAGTTCACAAACTCGAATGCTAATCTCTTCCACAGCCACCCTTACAGAAACACCAGACATATTTTATCAACTCATGGGCATCCCCTAGACCAGTCAAACTGACACATAAAATTAACCACCAAAGTCTAACCTTTCTCAATTTAATACTTCTACACATTTCCTTAAACCATATTTAATCTTCAAATAAAGGCAATAATGAGGTCATAATTTCATCTAATTTGATACAACTAAGTTGTATACAACTGAAATGCACTAATCACTTCCCCAGAAGAGGATATAAAGTCCTTGGATAAAAATTTTTTTCTCCCAATGTTCTAGCACTTGAGTACTATAGTGCACAATTAATAATACTTAAATACTGATATAAAGTCAATACATCTTATGTTACATAAGAAAAGACTAAGAGGTACAGAAAAAGGCATTTGTTTAATATAGTATAGTCCTTGTTTCTATAACTGATTATGTGGTTGTAGCCAGAATTTTAACTACCTTCTTCTACTACCCATTTTGTATAACCTTAGCCTTCAGCAAGCACATCATCTGGTCATGGTTTTTTTACCAAGTGGGGTGATCCAAACTTTTAATCCTGAAGGGTCATGACAATTATTAATCTTTATTATTTTTTTATGTAAAGTTTTATAAAATAAACCCATAGAAAAACATAACATCGTTTCAGTTTGATTTCAGATTTAGCCTAAGACGATTTTTCTTAAATAGCAAAATACTTCCTGGATAAGCAGGGTTCCTGCAGGTACCAAGATCTCTTCTTCAGCTAGCAATTTTGGTTGTTTTTACTGAATTCTGATTTAAAAAGAAATAAAGTTTCTCCAAGATGGACACTATAACAAGGAAACCTTTAATAAGAAGTGGCGCAGTGCTGTCCGGAAAACAACAGCAACCCAATCCAGGCAAGAGTTGTCTGGAACTTGACGTGGACAGATGACTCTTACCTGGATTGGGTTGTTGTAGTTTTCCACTGACTTTAATCATAGGCATGGTAATACCAAAAGATACCCTAAGGGATGGCCTGTGTTCCAAACATACCCTTCCTTACCTCTATTACAAAGCAGCAGTCCATTTCCCACTGGTGGTCAGGATCAATCACTCTAGCCAACACCATAAATCCTTTCCATGCCTATTGACTCAGAGGCATGAGGAACCCCCAAGGCAAGTGGGCAGTCTTAACTTCCAGTTCAATGGCATCATTGTTGTGGCTCCTCGTGGAAGCATTCCTCTCGCTGGAACGAAGACCTCCAGGCCAGAAGAACATAAAGTCACAGGAACAGAAAGCAAAAGTTTTGCTAGTGTGTCACTAGGGATAATAGTGAGTGGTGTTGCTCTCATTTCAACCCCCAGATTCCTAGACCCATGAATCCTGGCTATGGGAACAACAGCGCCATCTATTGGGTGATTCAAAGGGAAACTGGGAAAAATCAGAGGAGAATATGTTTTAGAAAGATCTTAAATCAGATATACTTTCAATTTAAAAAAAAAGTAGAAAGGATAACTAAAGGATGAAAATCATAAACAGAGGCGTAGTTTAACAAAAGATCATGGCGTGTTTGGGAATGGAATATGTTCCTAAGAGAGTAGAATACGTGAATGGATGATGAGAGAAGAGACATGAGGATGGCATGGATCCTTTGCAGTCTAACTGAGGAGAAAATTTTAACACAGGTCAGAAATAAATGATAAAGTATGAACTAGCACTGTGAAAGGGAAAGAAGAAGTCAAGTGTGATTCTTTTCTTCATTAAGGTTTTATTTATTTATTTGAGAGAGAGAGAGAATGAGTGGAGGGAAGGGGAGGGAAAGGGAGGAGAGGGGAGGGAGGAGAGGGGAGCTCCCCACTGAGCTGGGAGCTCTGGTGGAGGGGAGGGGTAGGGTAGAGGGAGAGGAGAGGCAAAGCAAAGGGAGAAGAAGCAAACTCCTCTCTGAGCAGGGAGCCCAGGTGAGGCTCCATCCCAGGACCCTGAGATCAGGGCCTGAGCCAAGGCAGATGCTTAACACTGAACAACCCAGGCGCCCCAACAATCAAGTGTAATTCTAAAAGAAAACTCTTGCTGCACTCACAACAGTTCTGACACCAAATGTGGCTTTTCCCTTCACATTAAGTAGGTCTGACACTAACTACTTGGAGTTAGTGCAGATCCTCCGGATTAAGGCTCAGTCCCACAAGACTGCTCCCACTTCTAATGCCAATTGTAGGAATGAGTCCCCAAGTTACCCACACATCTGCCTAACTTGGCTACAAATCAAGAGTTCCCACAACCACATCTACCCCATTTGACAATTCGCTATCATGGCTCACAGAGCTCAGGGAAACACTTTATTTACTATTATTAGTGTATTATAAAAGATATGACAAAGGAAAAAAAATGAGCTGCCAGATGAAGAGGTACATAGGGTGAGATCTAGAAAGGTCTGGAAGGAGCTTCTGTCCCTGTGGAGTTTGGGATACGCCACCCTCTGGGCACATGGATGCATGCACCAGCCCAGAAGCTCTCCAAACCTCTGCATTTAGAGATTTAATGGAGTTTCCATTATTTAGGCACGATCGATTAAATCAGTGGCCATTGGTGATTAACTCAATCCCCAGTCTTATCTTCTGTCTGGAGGTGGAGAGGTGGAAAGGCAGGGCTGAGAGTTCTTCCTATCTTCCAATGGCATGGTAGCTTCCTCTAGCAACTAGCTCCCATCCCGCAAGTGTCACCTCATGGGCATGGCTTGTGTATGGTTGAAAGGGGCTTCTAATGAATGACAAAATATGCTCCTTTTGCCCCATCACTCAGGAAATTCAACATACACACTATATATTTATATTTGATGTAACAGAAGATTAGAATCATAGAAAAAGTTTTAATTTCTCAAATGAGTGGCATAAGTAAATCAGTGTTTAAGTAATATTTTGGGGGCAGTGAATGTAGGAGAAGAGAATTCAGATTTGGGTCCAACCATCATCTAATGATGACATATTTTTAATTCATTCTTTCACTGCATATTTATTAAATGATAAATATTTGTGTTCCAGGCACTGTTTTTGTCCTCGGGATAGCAAGGTATGCAACACAGACAAGGTCCCAACCCCCAAACAGTTATCCAGTTTGAAGAGACAGGCAATATGCCCGATAGTCAAAAACACATGAGAGGAGCAGGCTACTTCAAATGTAGACCAGGAGCTAGGGGTAGGATGAGAGACAATAGGTCATTATCAGGGGAAGACCAAAATCTCAAACTTGGAGAAACGGAGAAATGTTTGTCCCATTAGCACAGGCTGAGCATTGAGAAATGAGCATGGTTCAAAATGGAAAATAGGTTCACTTTGGGACATATTGAATACGATGGGATAACAACACAATTAATTCAGTAGGAGAAGAGATAAAAACAAAAAATAAGAAAAAAAATTGCCAGGACCTATGCTTTTGTGAGGGAAAAAAATGTATAAATTTTATGTTCAGTGAGTAAATTCTCTACTATGAAATAGGAAAATTGTGATATTAAATTTATTCTAATTTGTATTGTATCACAACTACAACTCCAAATCGACCTTTAGAATGAACACATTTTATCTATCTTATATGACTTGTTTTTTAATCAACCAAATAATTACCAACAGTGAAGAGAGAAAAAGCCTGAATCGACAACCTGCAGCAACATATAGAAAACCATTTCAATAGTGAGTGGGTTTACCAGGTAGCTTTTATGATTAAACCAAAGCCCTTAAAGTTGTGAAGCCTCCTTTTCTTCCATATATTAAAATTAATTTTGTCCGGGGAGTTGACTGTTGTAGGCAGGGAGAACCTGACAGTCAAGGAGAGCATTTGATCCTAAACTACGTAAGATGTTCCTGCCCTCTCTTTATGGCTGGCTCTCTTACTTCCAGTGCCTTTTTGTCCTATCCAAAATAAAGAAATGTTGGATTCCATTTACAATCTAGCAAATACCACTCAATTTTCATGCCTAGATTTGGCTGCTGAAACTTCCATTGTGCTGTTCTGGGAGATGAGACAAGATGGGCTACATGTTAGAATTGTCTTTTATATGCGACTGAATAAACTAATGGTGAAGACCTAGCTCTTCCTCCTTCCCACCTCCAAAAAGGGTCCATGCATGTGTGTTTCATTTAGTTTGCCCTCTTGCTACATTCCTAATTTGTTTCTTGCCTCATGAGCATCTTGCTGATAGCTCATGTCTGGTGAATTCATCTTTACAATTATTTTTCAGGTAGCTTTGGATTAACTTATAAGGTGACCAGCCATCTATCTACAGAATTTGAAAACTAATAATCTGTTCTTTAAATTGGGAAAGATAGACAGGTAGCATTATGGAAACATAATGATCTGCCTCTTGTTTCCACACTAACTGGCATCCAGGGCACTTGCCTGACCTGCTTCTTGGAGAAAGCACAATGCCACAGCCACTTAGTCCTGCTGGAAGTCAATGTCACTTTAAAACCTAGACGCTACTTGTGTAGAGACTTGAGAGTAATGAATCCAAATATTCCTCACAATTGGTAAACAGAACCAGAAAAAACAATGCAGCTATTAACCGTGCTAACATCTGCCAGAATTTTAGCCTGAAAGGTTGCCTCGCTGGAGACAAGTCACCTACTGGCATCAGCTTCCAGCTAATTAATTTAAGGAGACAACTTGCAGTTAGTCACACAATTTGCAAGGGTGTTGGGATTTGGGTGCATCTGCTAAACATAACCAAGACAGCCTCATATTCCTTACAATCCAGAGTACGAGCAAGACAAAACACACTTTTTAAATTATCAAGTGATGTTACATGATCTAAAAACAAAGTGGTGCAAATAGATAGCTAGAAGTAACAATCCTCTTTAACTAGGCAAAAACTATTTTTTTCCCAAGGACTCGTCTTTGACATTATCAGAAATATATAACGATGTTCACAATCCATATTTATAAGATTTTCAAAAACATTAGGGACACTTGGGTGGCTCAGTCAGTTAAGCATCCAACTCCTGGTTTCCGCTCTGGTCGTGATCTCAGGGTCCCGAGACTGAGCTCTGTGTTCCGCATGGAGCCTGCTTGAGATTCTCTCTCACCCTCTGCCCCTCCCCCCACCCTACTTGCCCTAGCTCTCTGTCTCTGTCTCTCTCCCTCTAAAACAAAATTAATCGACAAGTAGTTATGTCATCAGGCATAAGGTTCCATGCTGTGCTGATGTTACAAAGACATTTAATCTTCTGAATTAAGTCAAGAATGACAAATAGGTTTCAAAACTCATGCTAACTCAAATCCATTTGTAATGGCTTCTGAAACACTGTATTTTTAGAGAAATCCATGGTTGTTTCTGGGCTCAGTCAGAAATAGTGTCATGACTGATTAGTAATGGCTGTTGTGGGGATGGGAGGGACAATAGCTGCTCCCTTGCCATGAATTTGCCACCCCAACTTCGAGCAGTGACAGACAAGTTTAGCAGTTAGAGCAATGCCATGATAACATGAATGAGCAATAGTTACCAAAGAATCAGAAAAGTCTCAGAATATTCCTGGGTGCCATTAAACCACATCTGGACTTCTGACACAACATATGTGTCATGTGAAGTTTCTCAGTAATAACTTAATAGGGCAGCATTATATTGGTGAAAAGTTTATGAATTTTATCGAGTATCTGTTATGAGTCAAGTGTTCAGCTAGGTTCTGGAAATGAAATACACACACATACGCACACACAAATATTCTATATATATATAGTGTGTGTATGTATACATATATATCTATATATATGTATACATATATATCTATATATCTATATGTATATCTATGTATACATATATATCTATATGTATACATACACACTATATGTTGCTTTCACAGTCAGTGGTTCATACACTGCTCCTTTCAGTGGGTTGGGAATACTCCCATGATTTTGGAGTAATGACGTTACACCATATGAGGTGAAAACTAGTATATATAGTTGACAAGCAACTACCACCAATTCCTTAAGCCTTCAAAAAACATGAATTAAACCATCTCATGACTTTAAAAATGTGTGCAAGTTTCTTTGGCTACACATCAAATCAATGAGTGTGTGAACGAGAATATTAGAAACAATTAAGGTAATGAAACTCAAATTGTATAGTTGTATGCTAAATTTGAAAGGTTAAGTAGAAGTCTGATCATTTATTTTGATCTGAATTAATTGAAAATACTTTCTTATTTTTTCTTACACAATCATGGAAACCACTATATCACTTCAAAGGAGCAACTTGGCTGTAATATTTCCTGAACTGAATTTTTCTACACTAGACTGTAAGTATCACTGAAATCATGTTTTGGACTATTTTCAAGGAAATTTATAATACATGACACCTATTAATATGACCTTGGTTTATAATAGTTATTCTTATTTGTCTGTGCTATAGAAATCAGTGCCTAAAGTTGAATGGAACTCCGTAACTCAAAAATTGGGCCAACTAGACAGAAAATGATAAGATGTATTGACTCTTTCAGGATTATCAAAATTATTTTTCATATGTGTTCTTATTAATCAGAGAATTTGGGGAAATGAGGTAAGTTTTTACATTCAAAGGATTAAGAAAACAGGAAATAAGATAAAATAGTTTATGATTATATATAGACATATTCATAAAAAGATATAAACCACAGATGTAGACCATTTAAAAATTGATAGCAGAATTAACTTTTTAAAAATAGGAGTTTTTATAAACACTAAACAATGCAAAAAGCAAAATGAAACTGAAATAAACTTGATTATTAATGTGTAGAGAATGTTGACATTATTTTACTACAGCTGTAAATTACTTGAAGATATGAATTTTCTTATTGTCACTTATGCAATTTCCACTAGACCTAACAAAGGCTCTAAAAACCTAAATTAAGAAACTAACACTAGGGGCGCCTGGGTGGCTCAGTGGGTTAAGCCTCTGCCTTCGGCTCAGGTCATGATCTCAGGGTCCTAGGATCGAGTTCCGCATCAGGCTCCCTGCTCAGCGGGGAGCCTGCTTCCTCCTCTCTCTCTCTGCCTGCCTCTCTGTCTACTTGTGATCTCTCTCTCTGTGTCAAATAAATAAATAAAATCTTAAAGAAAAGAAACTAACACTAAAGAATCATCTTTTAAAAATATCAGGTTACAGGTAGTATAATAAGTTAAATTAAAAAATGCTATTTTTTTGTTTCTAAATCAATTGAGAGATGCAACAAAAGATGAAAAAGAATGACAAGAAAATCTAGAAATGCTTATTATAAAATACTAATATATTTCTCATTAAGTAATATCCATAATAATAATGATAAATTATATAATCTTCAGAGGCCCTGTTCTTGATGGAAATATTTTGATTTTTAACTCTTATTAAAAACATTTATTTAGGAATTAAACATTCAATCTAGTTGATCTTATAGACCTTACATTTTTGTAAATAATAAAAGCCAATACATTTATAACCACTTTAACTGAAATATGCAAACTGTGTTTGCAATAGTTTTTTAAAACTAAATATATGCATTAAAATGTTTTTACTAAAGTCTTTTTTGTTATTTTAAGTCCTATTTATCACATTGTGTGCCTGTAATGTTCTTGGAAAACGTATCTAATGGAATTTAAGATAATGATCCATTCTCAAAAGTTACAAAATGTTCTGCTATAGCTATAATCGTCTTTTAAGTGTAAAGTAGCTAACATGCTATTCAGAAGCCACATGTAATGTACAAAATTGAAGTATATGTTTATTGGGGAAAAAAAACTATCAGTCTAGTGGTTGAGATGTTTTTCATCATTGGGCTTATCAATCAAATCTGAAGTTATGTTTATACTGGCTATATAGTTTTGTTTATATTTTAGACACTTAAATAGTAGTCTAATTCACTTATAACAAAAAATATTTATCAAGTATTTCTAGTAAATTGTTGGCACAGATAACTGCAATAATTCTTCCCATTCCTGCATCAAGCCTCTGTTCAATGTGACTTTGTTAGTCCTCCAATGAAGAGGCAGAATTGATTTCCTCACCTGTGGAGTTTGAGCAGGCCTTGTGTCTTGTTTTAACCAGTAGAACCTGGCAGAAGATCCACTGCGAGAGTTCTTGAGCCTAGGCCTCAAGAAGCACTGTGACTTCTGTTTTCTCTCTTTTAGAATGCTACTGTTACCATGTGAAGAAGCCCAGTCTAACCTTCTTAGGGAATGAGAAACAAGATAGAGTGGACAAGCTGTCAGCCAACACCAACTGCCAAGCATGTGACGGGGGCCATTCTAGACCATTCAACTCCTATTTAGCTGGCAAATGACTCAGCTGAGACTAGCAGAACCACCCAGTTAAGCCCAGCCTAAAGCAGTAACCCAAAGAAATGTAGGTAAATAAATTGGTTGCTGTTTGAAGTCACTAAATAGTAGGGTTATTTGTTAAGCAGAAAGAGAAAACTGAGCAAATTCGGTACTCAGAGTGGAGTACTATCATAGCAAAAATCTTAAACATGTGGTATTAGCAAGAGATGCATTGGTAGAAACTGGAGATACAATGAAGAGGCTGCTGATAGGTACCACAAAAGAGAGTGACGTACATAGTGCAGAGACTTTGACAAAACTGTCACCCGGAGTCATTCTGAAGACAGCAAATGTAATTAACTCACTATGGTTAAAATGGCTTTTGTCCTCAAACTCAGCTATCGATTCAGTTCATCGTCAGTCCAAATTCTAGTGGGCTTTTTTGAAGAAATTGGCAAACTAATTCTAAAATTTGTAGTGAAAATCAAAAGAGCTAGAATAACAAACCATTTTTTTTGAAAGAAGGACAAGAGTGGAAGACTTCAAGAAATACTACACAACTGCACTAATCAAGATTGTATGCTAATGAAATAATTATAGATGTTTAGATAAATGGACCTAGAGAGCTAAGAAATAGATCCACACTTCTAAGGGTACCTTATTTTGATGGAATCCAAGGTAATTCAGAGGGGAAAGGACAGTCTTTTCAACAAAGCTGCTGTAAAAGCTTGAGATTAGATAGATAGATAATAGATAGATAGATAGATAGATAGATAGATAGATAGATAGATAGATAATTATCCTTACCATTACTTCATGCCATAAACAAAAATGAAGTCAAAATGGATCATGGACCTAAATGTAAAAGCTTAAATTATAAAACTTCCAGAGGAAAACCCTGGAGAAAATCTTTGTGACATTGGGTCAGGGAAAGATGTCTTAAATAGGAAAAACTCATGAAACATACAGATACTGATAAAATGGATTTCATCAAACAACTTTTGTTCTTTCAGGGACACAGTTAAGAAAATGGAAAGACAAGCCATGGACTGGGAAGAAATATTTGCATAACACTTATCTAACAAAAAGCTGGCGTGCAGAGGTACAAAGAACTCTGTACCACAATAATAAAAATAAAAATAGCTCAGTTTCTTAAAATGGGCTAATTATTTGAACCCACATTTCAAACTAGAAATTTTACAAACCATAAATCCATAAAGAGATGTTCAATATCACCAGTAATCTGGGAAGTCCAAAGTAAAACCACTGTGACCTACCAATACATACCTACTAGAATGTCTAAAATTAAAAAGGCCAACACTACCAAGTGGTAACAAGTATGTGAGCAGCTACAACTCTCACAATTTCTGAAGGGATTGAAAAAAAGAGAGAAAGGGTCATTTGGAAAAACAGTTGACCATCTTCTTATCTTCTTATTAAGCTAAATCTGCACTTGCGGGCGCCTGGGTGGCTCAGTGGGTTAAAGCCGCTGCCTTCGGCTCAGGTCATGATCTCAGGGTCCTGGGATCAAGTCCCGCATCAGGCTCTCTGCTCAGTGGGGAGCCTGCTTCCTCCTCTCTCCTCTCTCTCTGCCTGCCTCTCTGCCTACTTGTAATCTCTCTGTCTGTGTCAAATGAATAAATAAAATCTTTAAAAAAAAAAGAAAAGAAAAATAAATCTGCACTTGCCAGTGACCCACTCCTAGCTGTGTAATCAAGAGGAATCAAAGCATATATTCATGTAGACTTATACACAAATATTCATAAGAGTTAACTAAATGTACATTGACTAGTGAATAGATAAACAAACCACAACGTATCTATGCTATGAAAAATTAGCACTAGAAAGGAATGTACTATTGATATGTGCAACAAAGTAGTTATTTTTTAAGTGTTGTGATAAGCATTATGATATGCCAGAAACAAAAGACCGTAATGCTTGATAACATTTAGAGGAAATCTAGAAAAGACAAAACTGTAGTAATAGAAAGCAGGTCAGTGGCTACTTAAACTCAGGGGTTAGGGGAGGGGCTAGATGCAAAGAAACATAGAAATACCTTTTTGTGGTAATGAAAATGTTCTATATGTTGATTGTAGTGGTAGTTACATGACTGTTTACAGTTGTCAAAACTTAAGAAGGTGTGCCTTGAAATGAGTGAATTTTATTGTATTTAAATTATACCTGAATAAAGTTGGGTTAAAAAGGGAGAAGGAAGAAAGAGAAAAGGAAGGAAAGAAGGAAGGAAGGAAGGAAGGAAGGAAGGAAGGAAGGAAGGAAGGAAGGAAGGAAAAATAAATGGGTCATGGTGGACAAAGTCATTACTTTGGATGATAATGAAGAGGAAGATCAAATTTAGAAGGAAGCAAAAGTATTGCTTTTGGTGGTTTAAGCCAATAAATTCTCATTTTATAGACAAAAGAAAAAAATGCATGTTGATTTTCTTGGAAGATGCATTTTATCTGAATATTAGTAATATGTCTCGCTTTGTCAATTAATTCTCTTCCATTTCATTTTTCCCAACCCTTACTTCTGACCCATATTTATCTGTTATTGTATGACCTCCAATGTCCTGTGAAACCAAAAAGGAAACCAACACCAGAATGAGAATCCAACTGACATATAGCTGATATGTAGATTGTGAGTACCACTCCAACCTAAAAGTTATCCCTGCTCTAGAATGTTCTGTTGAAGTCCAGAATACAGATATGGCTTAAGTGAAATTCAGTAACTAAAATGGTACCTAATTTCTAAAAAAGATGTTTCCTGAAAGACCTTCCTGTCAGAATGATCACTGTACATGCCTTTTGCTCTGAAGACAATGAAAGTTCTGTTAGACTAAGAAATTATCTTCAGAATAATGCTGTAAAAAATCAGATCTCTAACATCTGGTCTGAGGCTCAGCTCTGACTCTAACAAGGGAAGGGGCTTAGGCTTTGCCAGTAGAGGTCATGCAGGGAGAAGTAGAAAGGGAGGAAGCAACAGGGGGAGGGGAGAAACTTGGGTTTGCAGTTCATCACAATGACTTTACAAATGTTTTAGCAAATGTGGAAGCAGAGGGTGCTGGGCTAAGAATGACGGTCAGAGTTCAGGCTTGCAGCCACAAGGTAATATGGGGCAAAATTCATGGCCCCCAGATTCAAGGCTGATTAATGGAAGGAGCCAGACGGAGGGGCAAGGACCAAAGCAGGAGCCTGTAAAATAATCAAACTCAAACTTCATTACCAGAGCTGGTTGTAAAAGGCAGTGGTGGTCATGGCCTTTGCAAGTGATGGATGTGAGCTGAGCAGTCAGTAAACTGAAGCTAATGACCTAGAAACCAGAGGAGCTGTGCACGCCAAGCAGCACCATTCAGTGGAGCAGGAGAAACATCATTTTCCTGTGGGACATGTATTGATAACACTTGCGAGGGACGTCATCCTCTTAATCAAACTCCTCAAGACTTGAGTCATAGTCTTGTGAAGTCAAAGAGAACAAACAGATTTAGAGTCAGTCTTTGCACTAGAGAATGTCCAGGAACCAGAGCTTAAATGACATAGGGATATAATGAACCCAGAAAGAAGTTGGAAATGTGAAAATTCAATATCCTGTCTAATAAATATATTGCTTTAATGTTTATATTACAAGAATTCCTAACTACATTTTATTTTACGTATGATTTTCCTTTTTCTTTTTTTTTTAATTTTATTGTGGTAAGGGCACTGAACATGAGATCTGTCCTCTTAACAGATTTTTGAGTGCACAATACAATCTTGTTTACTACAGGCACAATGATATACAGCAGATCTCTAGATTAAAACTGAAAACATTACATTTTTATATATATGTATCAGAGAAATACATTCAGTTTTTAATTAATTAGATATTGTTATTATTCTATCTGATGTTTGCATTATGATAATTCTTGATTAAGTCAAAGTACTGAAAACATATTTGAGAGATGGATACATAAATACACGCACTGATGTATAGAGAGTTACATAGATAAATATGTATTTATAAATAAGCATACGTAGGCATTCTTTTTATTCCTTAGGGATTGCTAGTGGTTTTGTTTTTTGGAATTATTTATACATAGATATGTATATAATTCTTGTATATTAAATTATATATAATGTTATATAATTTAGATTCTAAGCATTTTTTTATAGCTATGCAGAAAAAGAGAGGGAATGATGCCTGAGAAGAACTTGCATTTCCTCAAAGGAGGACTTGGCATCACTGGTGATCCAGCTGCTCCAAACAGTAAAGAGCAGTGAACTGTCACTTTTCATTTCTAGTCAAAGTACCAGTCAGTGTCAGGATAGCCCAGCATCTTTTCTTCACCATATTCTCAGTGCCTCCCAAAAGAAGCAGGATGCTGAAAGGAAAGAGAAAACATTTTGACTGAAACCCATGCCATCGAGAGTTTCTATGTGCCTAAAACATCAAATTGCTTTTCATGTTATTTGAAAAGACCTAATCAAAACCAAGAAAAGCAAAATGCGTATTGTTGGAATCACATGAATTTGAAGTACACAAAGAATATAGTTGTCCTTGCTCAAGAGAAACAAGACACTGAGGAATGAGAAATGGCATCTCTCGACACACAGGAAGGAACAATAATGTGGCCCATCAAGGGTCTTCTAAAAGAAAACATGCTGAATATCCCTGTCTCCGGGGAACAGCAAAAGTAAACTGCACAGCAGACTTGTAATGAAACAGTACTGCATTTTTTTTTTAAATTTCAGTTGCTTCAGAGTCATGTACATTTCTGTCTATTACAAATCAGGGCCATTTGAAACAGAAAAGTTACTATGTTGAAAATCTGCATAAACAGGTGGAAACGTCTCTATTTTGCAGCTACAAGGGAGAAGTGGATTAAAAGATAAGAATTTTTCTAGCTGTGAGAACTTTAGACAGATATTACTACCAACACATCTAGTGGGTAAACCTTATTCCTAAATAGCATGAATTTGACAACTGCCAAAGAAATTCTTCTATTTTCTCAAGAACACATTACCCAGACACTTCATTTACTTCTCCATCTCTCCTAATAGATTCCTTGAGAGCAGCGAGTGCAATTTAGGTACTTTTATATCCTGAGTGCCCAGCACAGTGTTTGACCGCAAAGAGCAGGTGTACGTAAAATTTCAATACCATAATATGCTAATTATTTATTATTCCAGTGCACATCGACCTATGGTCATTGGAAAAAAGCTGTACCTCAGCAACCTATTTTCTTACTTTTAGTGAAGCTTGGAAAAGTTTTGTAAGAGGGGAGATTGAAACTAACGGTTCTTTAATGTGATTACACATTCCATTTTAATCATAGACACTTTCTCCTTCATTAGCATGTATAATAATATAGTTTAAATCAATGAATCCAGGCATCACATCATTCTTGAGACCCCGGAAATGACCAAAGTAGTTTTGAACGAGGATATGGCTTCTCATGGAAGAGTGAGTTCAAAAATCTCAATAGGCACACTTGGTAACTCCTATGAAGGGAAGGGTCCTGTTAACCCGTTGGTGTTTCCTTAATGCCTAACTTAATGCTTGGCGAACAGTTGGGGATCAGTGTATCTGTGTCAAATACCAAAAAGTACCATTTATTTGCAGGGAAACAAAAACGGACTGGAAAGTTTTCCACATAGGTTGTTGTTTTAAACTCCCTATAGAAATGATGACTTCCTGAAGGTAAGCTGTTAGATCCTTGAGAGCAAGGCACATGTTTTATACATTTCTGTATCTTTGGCATTTAGCACAGCGCTTGGCACATGGAGCTACTCGAATGCTTAGAGAATTAATCTGCGAGTAACGGTTCCAGATGAAATGAAAGTGTTGTGTGGCATTCTTTTCTCTCTTTGATTTCCAGGCTGTTTTTGCTGCTATTCAAGGGTGTGAGCAAGAAAAAACATATTTTCTTTTTAAAAAATATTTTCTCTATTTATTTGAGAGAGACAAAGATATCGAGAAAGGGAACACAAGCAGGGGGAGTAGCAGAGGGAGAGGGAGAAGCAGAATCCCCGCTGAGCAGGGAGCCAGATGCAGGGTTTGATCCCAGGACTCTGAGATCATGACCTGAGCCAAGGCAGACACTTAACCGACTGAGCCACCCTGAGACAACATATATTTTTCTACCTCTTAACTTTTCAGTTCTCCTTTATTCTTTGATACTACTACTGTGTGTGACTTAGTTAGAACTGGAAATTTTGTGCATAAAAGCATCCAACAAAAAAACCCAAATTCAAAGACGTTTTGACCTTACAATTATATCACCTAGTATTTATTCCAAGGATATGTGTTGTGATGGTTTTAAGATGCCACAAAACTTGAAGTCAAGAGGGCCAATTAAAGCAGAATAAATCGAATGAAATGGAATAAAAAGAAACCTGTATTTTCCCCAGTAGTTCTTACTCTTCACTTTCTGAGGCTCTATGTTTAGGAAACAGAGTATATTTGCCCCCCTTTCAGAGCTCTGCCTTAGAGAGGTCACAATGATTTGATCGAAGTGACTTGGTTGATTCAGGTTGAAGGGAGGTTGAACTGATCTCCAGCGTCTGTCTCTTTACTGTGCTTCAGTGTCTCGGATCAAAAATAAAGATAATAAGCATTTCACTGGGTGCTCGTGAGAAACAAAAGACAAACCAGAGCCAAGATTCTGGTCACAAGTTCACTGCCCAGGCCAAAGAGTCTCTCTTTCTTCCAAAGTGCAGATGTAATGGCCAGTCATACATGTTTAGTCTTAAAAATTGGTTGTCCTCACTCTTTCCAGGTAATGACCCATGACAGAACCAAGGTCACTCTTGTATGATTGCTCACAGCTGTGGTCTACACAGCTTGGATAATACCAGCTCAACAGGTTTTGAAGTCCAGAGAACGAGTACCTTTTGCAGCCAAATGACAAATCTGTCAGAGTGAGCTCTTTTTCTTTCAATACATTATCCGGAGCAACATCTGACCATTGGAAATGTGGGTCCCTACGGGAGCTGGGAAGCCCAAATAAGACTTACCTGGTGCCAAATGCTTGTTTCCGAAGAGTCAAGAGAGAATGTGAATGCTTGCCTGTATTGGTTCGGTTGTTATACTCCCAGTTGAACTTATTAATAAAGTTGAGGTCAGTGGCTCTAAAAGCAATTCTGTGTGAAGACTATTTGTAATATCCCAAAGATGGCACTTGGAAAGAAACAAGTATTTCCATCAAAATTAAGGTATTGCTGGTACATTGTTATCGATGTTATAGCTATATAGGTTATAGATATAGATCAAGTCGGTAATCTTGGAATCATTTTTGGTTTTCTCCTGGACTACTATTTTTCAGTGTCTCCATTTTAGTACCTTAAAAATAATTTTTTGTTCTGCCTATTTATCAAGATGTGTTTGTCTCTCATTTTCCTTTTTATTTGAAATTTATTTACCAAAGGAGTTTTATGCCCATGGTTTTTAAGCAAATATTGTTCAAAGGAGCACAAAACCATTACTCCTCTTATCTTATCACTCTCCTCCCTCCCACCCCAATTTCAGTCCTATTTCCATGAAGCTTCTGCTTTCAATTCTCTCATCTATTTCTTCCAACACACCTGCAACCATCAAAGGTTCTAATAATGTCTGCCAATGGTGCCAACGTCCAGCAAAGACAACACTTAGTCTACACTTTGGACATAAGCTAGTCCAACTACATACTCAGGCTGCTGCGAATATTCTGGGCTCCTGTATGTTTCCACAGAACCTTCAAGTGGGAAAATATGTTTCATTTCTCTTGTGCTGAGTTATGTTGTCTGAATGGCAGCCACCGGGCCTTCCAAAACATACAGCTCGGAGCTTGGCCTTCCTATCATTTCAAGGTTGGGGCTTATTCATTCCAACAGAGAAATGTGAAGAGACAGAACAGAGAGAGAAACCGAGACTCTGCTCTCATCCTGCTGTTGGATCCTAAGCCGTGATCATACCAGGGCAGAAGGGATGTTCCCCCAGTAATACAGCATGAAGTCCAGACCCCAAACCAGACATTCAGCACTACTAGATTTCTTTGTGCTGCCTCAGGTTTAAAGGACAAGGGACACTCCCCCTAACCCTGCCCCCCCCCACACATCTGTATCACAATTATTTATAGACGTTTACCCAAAAAAGGTTGAGTCAGATGTATGCTCTCTATTCATTCAAATCTAATTCCTTACCATATGCCTTAAAGCAGTGTTACCTAGCACTCTAAATGATTTACTACCTTTTTAGATCTTTCACTCTTCCAATATTATAGTCCTTTATAAGCCCTAGAATTTCAGAATGAGGACAATCTGAGTGAAAGCCATTGTGCTTTACATAAAATATCTTACTCCCCTACTCTGATTTTAAATCTAATTAACTCATCTGCCTTTAGTCTCTGTCGTAGTGTAATGTTCATGTTGATGATGAGAATAATGCTGAGTCAAGTAGACACTCTCATTCTTTGCCTTTAATAACAGTGCAGAATTAAAGTGATATTTTCATAATTATGTCATGAATCACCAGAATTTAAAACGTAAAGGAACTTCTTGTGTGCATTTTTGGTAATATTGTTCATTAAGGGAAGATGTATCATATTTCTCTGGTCTTCCAAGCTGTTTACATAGATAGTGAAGAAATGAAGCACCAATTATACTCAGACATTTTGACTGTCACCAGCTCTATTGGTTTCATTCAAATTAGAGGGAGAGATATTATAGCTCCAAATACATTGGAATAAATTAAAATATTAGAAACATACTAGAGAACAGTAGGACAAACCGTATTGAGTGTAAGAAGACTCAGACTCAAATCTTCAGTCTAGCACAGCAATGCTGATCCATGGTATTAAAACCCACTGGGGACAGGAAAGGAGAGGCTGGTGATGCAGGATAGCACAAATACCTTATTATTTTTATTTTATTTTATTTTTATTTTTGAGAGAGAGAATGAGTAAGTAATTAAGCAAGTGAGTGAGCCCACACATGCCAAGTGGGGGGAGAGAGGAAGAGAGAGAGAGAATCTCAAGCAGGCTCTAGGCCCAGCACAGAGCATAACATGGGGCTTGATCTCATGACCCTGGGATTATGACCTGAGCAGAAATCAAGAGTCGGATGCTTAACCCACTTAGGCACCCCATAAATACTGTATTATTAATAACAATTATTAGCAGTTGTTGCTATCTGACACGGTAATGTGTTATTAGTCATGAGAAGAATACCACAGTTTTGGATGATATATATATATTTTAAGATTTTATTTATTTATTTGACAGAGAGAGAGATCACAAATAGGCAGAGAGGCAGGCAGAGGGAGAGGGGGAAGTAGGCTCCCTGCTGAGCAGAGAGCCTGATGTGGGCTCAGTCCCAGGACCCTGAGATCATGACCTGAGCCGAAGGCAGAGGCTTAACCCACTGAGCCACCTGAGCCACCCAGGCACCCTCAAACATGTTTTTAAAGCAGAAAATATTTTGTTGAATAAAATCCTATGTTGAAGCCATGTTGGTCAGATATTAATAAAAAAACCACACCTTTTTGTGGTAGAAGTGTGTCTGCTTGCATGTACGCATGTGTGCGTGAATCCTCCAATTTGGGGGGAGGGAGAAACAGAAGTTATGTGGGGACAAAAGGAGGAGCTGGAGCCCTGTGTATTTTGCCACTACTTGGGTGTTACAGGACACAATGTAGAAACCACTGATCCAGATTATATATTTATGTTTATTCTGAGTATAAAGCTACTAATCTTCAAATGTGTCAATATTATTATAGCCTGAGGATAAAATAAACTAATTGTAAGCTAAACACTTTTGCTTGTTTGTCTCATCACATTCTCAGCATTGCGTTTAGTGAATGAGATACCCTGTACACAGTTATCACAACGTTTTCTTTAATGAACAAACTTGTATGAATATCTTTAAGATGGCCTTTACTTGGGAAAAGTAAGAGTTCAGCTAAAAGTATTCAGAATATAAAAGTTTTCTATGGCTAGTCATGATGACATGTTATTTTGCTGTGTGCTAAGTTAGCTCAAAAAGAAAAAATAAGTGAACTACATTAAAAAAGTAAAACAAATAAAACTATAGAAAATGAATACCAATTGTCTTTAAACTCTTGATTTCTTATGCGGAGGGAGAGTCAGTGTAGGGCTTTTGTCAGACTGAACTATTGCCTGTTTCAGCCATTCTTTGGTTCTATCTAGATGGCTTCTCCTGACTGACACACAATTTCTGTGAATCAAAATCCCACTATCTTTCAAGGTCCAGCTAAAATGACAATATTACCATTGGCTTCTCTGAGTAACCGGTATGATTCTTTCCTTGCTCTGAATTGTCTTAGGATTTTATCTTTGTCTTACAGCACTTACCACTTTCTCACTTTTAAAATATCATAATCTCTTAATATAACTATGTATATTTCTTATCTCCTACCTAAGCAGAAAAAATGTGATGCTAGGGACGCTTTTCATAGGCACTTAAGAATCATGCAGATATATTAAATGCTTTCTTGCCCTTTCCACCGCTGTAATTATTATTTTGTGTGATTATCTATTTAATGCCAATCTCTTCAATAGACCATAATCTGTATTTCAGCAGAGACAATACATATCTTCGTCTCTGGGGTATTCTAACAATTTAATACAATGCCAAGTACATAATAAAAATTCAAAAATATAGGGCGCCTGGGTGGCTCAGTGGGTTAAAGCCTCTGCTTTCGGCCCAGGTCATGATCTCAGGGTCCTGGGATCGAGGCCCGCATCGGGCTCTCTGCTTGGCAGGGAGCCTGCTTCCCCCCCCACCCTCTCTCTGCCTGCCTCTCTGCCTCCTTGTGATCTCTCTCCCGCTGTGAAATAAATAAATAAAATCTTTAAAAAAAAAATTCAAAAATATATGGTGAGTGGGTGAGTAATGAAGACCCTAAGGAATTGTAAGATCTTAACATTCCTTTTGAATTTGAAATTAAGAGAAGTTTAGTATTGCTTTAGAATACTTTTTTACATGTTCACTTTTTTGGGAAATGATTTCCTTATTACATATGTAAATGGAATATTCAACAAGCAAATTTTGTAATGTGATGATCAGAAAGAATCCTTATTTTTGCCTTCTACTCTCTCTTTAAAATTTATTCGTATAAGGGTGGGAGAGTTTTCCCCCTAAGAGTGGATGAAAATTCTGGCAATCTCATGATTATTGTATCTTTCCTAGCTAATGTGAAGATTTATGGATTTTTAAGTAACAAAACTTACCCCCACCTATTCATAAATTAAGATATATAGTCAAATATATTCCCCAACACTTCAATCTTCATCCATATGTAAGCTTTGTCCCCCACTTCCACTTCTCCAGGTGAGACTGCATGCCACCTGGATAGGGTGTGGTCTTCTCTGTTTCTCCAGTTTATTCCTCTACCCTTTCTCCCTCCTCTGGCTTCCACTCCCCGATTAAAGCTGAAGAAGGAAAAATAGAAAGGGGAGGAGCAGGAAACTTTTAACTTAAATGTATTTTACTAAAATAGCATTGAGTTCTAGCAGATGTTTACAGACTTTTTTTTTCTTTCTCTTGAGTTTTGTTAAGTATTCTACAGAATCTTCCACTGAAAACTTTCAATGGTACTTCCTGTGACAAGTGAAGTCTGTTTTCCTTTGACTGCCACTCCTGTAACCCTGTTTTGAGGAGCATACTCCAGATCTTCTCTGTATGGGTCCCCTCACCTTTCTTTTTCCAGATGACCCTCTTGAAGAATGTACAAAATAGTTCCAAGATAATCTACATCTAGTCAGGGAAACATACCTCATTTTCTGCTATCAGTGAAAATGTATCTGGTTTCCAATTCCCTATGCCTTTGTCCTGATACTGTGGAACAACAGACATAGCTTCTGTAACGTAAGTTCCCAAGTGTAAGATCTTAGTCCACTTGCGTTCATAAAATTGAGATGATATCCATTAAGTTTAAATAATTATTTCTTTTAAGCCTCTCTCTCGAGGCTTGAGGTGAGGAGAAAGCCCATCTTTACCTCCATGTTGAGCAGAATGGGTTGGGTCACATAGCATAGTTTTCTTCAAAGAGATCCTCTTCTTGAGACCCTTTCCTATTCCTAACAATATAACCCTTTTATATCCTCCCCATTCCAGTTTTTTAATGTTCCAATATTGTTGTATAACAAACCGTCCCAAAAGCAGTGGTTTAAAAAGCAATTAATCATTCAACTAACAAACCTGTAATTCAATGATCTAGTTTGGACTTGGTTGAGCTGTTTGCTTATATGTCAACTAGATTTTCTCATAAGTCTATATTCAGCTATAAACTGACTGATCTAGAATGATTCTGCTCAGGTGAACAGGATACTTAACATTATTATGTGTGTTTCATCCTCCAGTCAGTTAACCTACTCATGTTCTCATGAAGAGCAAGAGAGAACACACCTATGCATCATATTTCCAACATCCCATTGGCCAAAACAAGTTATATAGTCAAGTCCAGAATTAGAGTGCAAAAGCATTATAAAGCTACATGTCAAAGCACTTGGAAGCATAAAGGGTAAAAGAATTGGGGCCACTAATGCAAGCAATCTCCCATAGTCCAATGTGGTGGAGTCAGCTAATCAATTCTTGGCCATAATGGATGTTGAAAAGTTCACTTGGGAATTCAGTTGCTAATTTTAATGTACTATTACAAATACATGCCAACATTTAATTTAGAAATTAACTAGTCAATTCTTAAAAAATAAAATTGGGAGTTTTTTTTAAGGCATGAACAATTTAAGAATGCACAGTAAAAGTTAAATCACCCCACCAATGTTATAAATGGATGATGACTTAAGTACAACATAAATGGTTGAGCAGAAATGGAGTTTCAGAGTATCATTATAGTAAATAAATAATTGGGGTATTGTTAATCAGAGTACTTCATTACATGCAAGAGAAACCACCTCTGGCTAATTAAAGAATAAAATGAATTTGTTGTTATGACATCAGAGGATTTATAGATCTGTGGCAAGAGTAGGGAACCAGAGTCAGAATTTGGGCAGAAAAATATTTGGGGCACCTGGGTGGCTCATTCATTTAAGCATCCAACTCTTGATTTTGGCTCAGGTCATGATCTCTGGGTCATGAGATTGAGCCCCGTGTTGGACTCCACGCTGGGCGTAGAGACTGCTTAAGATTCTCTCCCCCTCCCTCTCTGCCTGCCACTCTCCTCCCCAGCTCGTACTTTCTCTCTCTTTCACTCTCTGTCTCTCAAAAAAAAAAAAAAAAAAAAGGATCAAGTGAGGGTGCTAGAAATATTCTGGCTAAGATGCTACCTTCAGCACCACTATCACTGGAACCTCAAAACCAACATCACAATGATTAATTTCATCATTTACCTACAAACTTGCAACCATCTCTCAAGTTTCAAAGTCCTAGGTAAAAGCATGCAATTGCTGTACCTGTATGACGTGTCTACACACTGGCTGTCAGAATCGACCAAAGGAGTAGTTGAGTCTTTAGGCTTCTGTACAAGGAGCACTGATGAAGATATGTTCAAATGGTAACAACTTATAAAAACACACAAATGCTCATGGAATGATACAGAAAAGGGCAAATTTGTGTCTCAGTAGCCAGTCTGGAAAGATGAAACTAGGTATAACTAGGGTATAAGGGAGGAGAAGAAAAAATTTTCAGGCAAGTATATAAATTATAAAAACGCTTGAAATCATACTGAAGAGATTTCCACACGTGAAAAACTACAATCATGTAATAAAACCACAGACTAAAATTCTGTCTCAATTTTTACAAAATCTTAGACTCAGGGACTAGATATGAAACAATAACCCTTTTTTCATAAATTTTGTGTTATGGATTTGTATTGGGATGTCTGAATTTAGAAATGTTGGCATCAGTAAAATTCAAAGCATATTGACAAGACAAAATAAAACATATGAGCAATAAACATACCTTTTAACTGGGTATAAGAAAATCAAATTGGGATCATGCCTTTCTGCAGTTGCCACTGATTAGGTCACAGGGAATAAAGTATTCAAGATTAGCTTTTGTCTGTGAGTGTGTGTGTGTGCACGTGCGTGCTAAGGGTCTCTAAACCTGGAGTATCTGGATTAAGAGGCGAGAATAAAATAAGCAAATAAATTAGCTATAGATCTGTCCCACAGATATTTCTTTCTACTCTGTCCCTACCCCAAATTCTAGTAAATTTATACAGACTGCAGAGAAAACATCAAAAAGGAAAAGGACAGTAAAATACAATTATTCAAATGGCTTTGACCGTGGCTCCATGACTGTCTATAATGGAGCTTGCTTCTTTCATATCCACATGGAGAAGGGATTGGGCAATGTACCATCTATTTAAATGTAGGGGCAACCCTGAGGTTGTGCCTTCTTATCTACATGTTTCCTTTGGGTTCACTTGCAGAGGGGTGCTAAGGATGGGCGATAAACTCACCTCAGAATATCGGAAGTCCTACACTGTGCTTTTGAACAAGGATCGGTGAGAAGCTATGCTATTGAATGAGATAATGAGTAATGCCACTTAAATTTTCTCTGACCTCCAATTCTAAAAATGGAAAAATGTGAGAAGGAAAAAGGAGAGCTGGAGGAGGAGAGCCGGGAGGAGCAACAGAACAGGAGCAGGAACAGCAGCAGCGGGAAGACTAGAATCAGAAAGAGCTGGCCTATCTTTTATTAATGAGGACCGTAAGTAGCTTTTAATAGGATGAAGGAGGAGACCGTAAGCCTTAAAAAGAAAAGAAAAGCAACAGCTCAAGACACGCATGTGCTAGAGCCAGCATGTTTCATCTTTCCTAGCCAGTTGTGTGTACCTCTCCCCAACTCCTGCCTCTGTGACGTCACGCTGATAACCTGAAATTGGCCGTGATGGAAGGATTCACACCACGGAATGGATGAATGTTACAGATCTGAGCTTTTCTCTCATCCCCCTCCGAGAGCAATAGTTAAACATTTACCCTAACACCACTGGCTAGAAACCACAGAGGGGGGGAATCCCAAGAAAAAGAATAGTGGGAACAGTGGGAGCCTACACAGCATTTACTCACTGAAGCCTTTTTTTTTTTTTTTAAGATTTTATTTACTTACTCAAGAGAGCACACATGATTGGGACCCCCGGGGTGGCTCGGTTAAGCAGCTGCCTTTGGCTCAGGTCATGATTCCAGCGTCCTGGGATCGAGTCCCACATTGGGCTCCTTGCTCAGCGGGGAGCCTGCTTCTCCCTCTCCCTCTGCCTGCCACTCTGCCAGCTTGTGCTCTCTCTGTTTCTGACAAATAAATAAATAAAATCTAAAAAAAGAGAGAGAGAGAGAGCGCACACATGAGAGAGAGAGAGAGCATGCGTGGAAGGCAGGGGATGGGGAGAGAAGCAGGCTCCCCCCCAAACAGGGAGCCCCACGCAGGGCTGGACCTCAGGACCCTGGGATCCTGATCTGAGCTTAAGGCAGCTGCTTAACCAACTGAGCCACCCAGGCGCCCCAATGAAGCCTTTTTGTAGCAAAGAAGCAAGTGGAACCAGGGAGCAGCAGCACCCAAAAGCTGTTAGGCCACTGATGATGCCTGGGGTGATCAGATTTATGGTTAAACCAAAGCAATACTGATGATCACATACATGGTTTAGCATTTCTGTGAAATTCTGATCATATAATTCTACTAAAGGGTTGCAGAGTTTGGGCGGGCTGGTCGAATGTTATCTGAGACCAGGATGCCATGTGCTGCTCTGGGGGCTAGGTCTGGACCCACTACATCTGAGAGGCCCCACTGACAGCAGCCTCAAGTTGCATATCATTTGGACATGGGCAGAGATGATGATGCTTTATATTGGCAAATCCCAAATCTAGACAATTCTTGCTACAGAACAGGAAATCAGGAAAAGCCTCTGTGGTTGCCTCGGTTTATCACTTGAAATTAGTAACCATAGCTACATATATGAAAGTCTGTATAAATAAATAACAACTTTTCCTCTGCTTTATAGGTCCATTTCTATTCATTTCATTCACTTACAAAAATATTTTTCATAAAATAATTTTGTGGCAAAGTCCCTAATCAACATAATTTTTATCAAGCCGCTACATGGCTCATTTATTAAACATCATAAGTACGGTTATAGAGATAATTTCATTTGCATGAAATAACCATGAGGAAATTACACAATTAAAATGATGTTTAAGCTTTATTTTCATTGCATTAGAGAGTCAGCCCTACCAGTATAATAAGTACTTGGTTTCCCTACCACTTTTGTTTCCCCTGATTCACAGTTAGGGAGCAAACTTTATATGTATCCTTGATGAAACACATTCAAGAGATTAACCACGGCATGCCTCACAGCATATAACATTTCCTGACATCTATCTACTCTTAGTGGGCAATTCTCATATTTCTGACATTTTTTCACCATGCCTCAAGAAATAATAATAGATTTTTAAAAATTTTTTAAAGATTTTATTTAGTTATTTGAGAGAGTGAGAGTGAGAGATCATGAGCAGGAGGGAGGGGTAGAGGGAGAAGCAGACTCCCTCCTGAGCAGGGAGTCCAACAGACGTGGGGCTCAATCCCAGGACGCTGAGGTCATGACCTGAGCTGAAAGCAGATGCTTAACTGACTGAGTCACCCAGGCACCCTGGTCCTTGCAAATTTTAAATTTGTATCTTTTATTCTACAGATTTTCTCTATTTAGTTTCTTCATATAGTTCTTTAATTCATTTTGAATTTATTTTGGTATGTGATATAAGGAATAGAATTAATGTAATATTTCATAAATGAATATTAGTTAATTGTGCCAACAATATATGTTGAATATATTACACAGAGTTAAAAAGGCACTATTCCCTGGGTGTCTGGGTTAAACATCCGACTCTTGGTTTCAGCTTATGTCATGATCTCAGGGTCATGAGATTGAGCCCCATCTCAGGCTCTGCCCTGAGTGGGGAGGATTTTTAAGAGTCTCTCTCTGCCCTTCCCTCTGCTCTCTCTCACTAAAATAAATAAACAAACATATAAATATTTTTTAAAAAAAGAAATTATGCCTTTCCATTAATTTATTTGACTACTGATGTGCAAATATACTTACTATTTTAAATGTAATTATACATTTCAATGAGTGGTAAAGCAAGTTAGTACTCACTGTTCTCATTTTGAAAAAAAAAATGCCATTTACAAGCATTTTCTTTTACTCCTGAACTTAAGAATGAATAAGACAATTCCATGAATATAATATTTTGAGTGTCTTGGTTTGTGCGAGCACATTAATACATTGTTAACAATCTTGTTCTTCTCATCTAAGAAAATTGTGGATTCATTCATTATTTATTTTATTTATTCCTGTTTTATATGCTTCAATATAATTGTATTGATTTCTCCAGGCATGTCTTACATGTGAACATTAGCTCTCTTTATACGTATTTTATTGTTTTGTATCTATCGTAAACGGAATTCTTTTACCACATATTTTAAAATTAGATCTTTGATGAATAGGAGTATATTAAGTAGCTTTGTAAGTCTAGCATATTACAGAAAGGGCACAAAACATCAAAGCTTCACTTAATAAATTTTTGCTAAGTGAACTTGTCCACAGAATCACCACCCTGCTCAGGAAATAGCATCGTGGGACTCCAGTCTTAAGTCTTTCTCGTAACCCTTCCCACACATTATTCCCACCACTCTCCTCAAAGTTCACTACCATCCAGACTTCAGTGAGTTTTGCTTATCTTTTAAGTTGATGTAAATGGGATCATAAAATCTATACTCATATGTGTCTGGCTCTCTTTGTGTAACATTATGCTTGCAAGCTTCACCCAGGCTGCTGCCCAGGGCAATACTTTGTTCCTTTCCTGTTGGCACTTGAGCTCTCATCAGTTTTTAGCTATAATAAATAATGCTGCTGTTAACAGACATGCTTTGTGTGTGCACATATCTGCATTTCTGCTGGCTTTATACCTAGAAGTGAAATTTATGTCGTTGGTAATTCATATGTAGCCAGAGTTTTCCAAACTTGCATCCATTTTGCTGCTGTCAGCAGTGTATAAGAGCTCTATTTATTTAACATTCTTGCCAAAGATTGTATTGTATTGTTTGTTCGTTTGTTTGTTTAAGCCATCCTGACAGGAAAGTCATGATATCCCACCATGGAATTAATTTACATTCCCCTGATGGTTAAGAAAGGGAGATGTATTTTCACGTTTTTTGGCCATTCAGAAATCTACTTTGTGCAATTCCTACTCAAGAGTTTTGTCCATTTTTCACTTCTTGATTTGTAGAATTTATTTCTGTGTTATAGAGATATGTCCTTCTCAGACAAATGTATTGTCAATATTTTCTACTCCTTGGGTTGCATTATTGCATGGTATAGTAAGCATCTCTAGCATGATACTACATAACAAATGGTGATAAAGGGCATCATTCTCTTGTTCTTCCTACCAGGAAGAAAGATTTCAATATTTCATCATTTGATAGGATGTATACTGAAGATATCCGTAGCTACCCTTTATCAGAAGGAGGAAGTTCCCATCTATTCTTCATCTAGATAGGGTTCCTGTCATGAATAGGTATTGAAATTTAGCAAGTAATTTTATTTAAAAATCTAGGTGATCATTTTCCCTTTTTCTTTTATTAGTGTCAGAATTGGCATTGATTAACTTTTGAAAGTTAAAACAAATTGTAATTCTGGAGAAACCCCACTTGGTAATGAGATTTGTGATTCTTTTTATATGTTGGTAAATATGTTTAAAGTTAATCTGTGTTTATCAGAGATATTGGGCAGTAATTTCTTTCTTTCTTTTTTGTAATGTATATGTCAAGTTACAATAATGAGACTCCCTTAGCTTGGTTTTTAAAAATGAAAGTCGTTTCCCCATTTCTATCCTACGGAAAATTTTGTGTAATGTAAGTGTTTTTCTTCAAAAACTTCATTTGTTTTTTACCAGTGAAGCCATCTGAGTTTGAATTTTGCCCTTTAGTTTTTAATTATGGCTTTAAATCTTGATTGGTTAAAATTTGGTATTTGGTATTTCTTAGTGCATGAAATTTGGTAAGATATTTTATATTTTCAAGTTTATTTTTTCCACTTAAATTTTCCTATTTATCAGCATGAAATTGTTCATAGGTTTCTCATTTTATTCTCTGAATATCTATATCTGTATTTTTGATCTTGATAACGTGTGCTTTCTCTCATTTTTCTTAGT
The DNA here is from genome assembly GCA_002007465.1 of Ailurus styani. Classification (NCBI taxonomy): domain Eukaryota; kingdom Metazoa; phylum Chordata; class Mammalia; order Carnivora; family Ailuridae; genus Ailurus; species Ailurus styani. Next base: position 2,643,029 of record LNAC01000102.1, on the reverse strand, counting down.
TTATTTTCTACTTTCATAGTTTATTTTCTACTTTCATATTAGTTCTTATCTCAATTATTCTCTTCTTTTTACAGCCTTTGGATTTAATTAACTGTTATATTTCTACCCTTTACAGATGTATTATTAACCATTGATTTACAGATTTTTTCCCCTTAACATATGAGTGGAAGGCTATAAATTTCCTTCTGACCAACAATTTAGCTCCCTTTCACAAGGTTTTATATGCCATATTGTATTTTCATTTGTTCAAAATATTTTTTGGAATTTTCATTCTTATTTCTTCCTCAAACCTTAGATTACAAAGAAGTATATTGTATTGTGACTAGAGAATTTCTTCTTAAGAAAATTAGTTGAGATTCTTCTTTGCCACCTAATGTATGATCAAAGTTGGTGACTGTTTCAGGAAATTTAAAAAATAATGTATCCTCTCCATGTATTAAAAACAAGTCTATGCATATTTATTATCTAGGTCAATTTTGATTATGTCAATTGTTTTTAGGAGAAATATACTGAGAATTTTGAGAATTTATCAGTCCTTAAAAAAAAGGTGATAAATGTTCCCAGTTCTATGTATGTTGTTTTCAAATTGATCTTATTTATCACTTGGAATCTTTTTAATCCATGATTTCTGGATTAAAACCACATTGAGATACCACCTTACACCAGTTAGAATGGTAAAGATTGATAAGGCAAGAAACAACAAATGTTGGAGAAGTTGTGGAGAAAAGGGAACCATCTTACACTGTTGGTTCAAATGCAAGTTGGTGAAGCCATTTTGGAAAACAGTGTGGAGGTTCCTTGAAAAATTAAAAATAGAACTACCCTATGACCCAGCAACTGCACTACCGGGTATTTTTCTCCAAAGACACATATGTAGTGAAAAGAAGGGCTATATGCACCCCAATGTTCATAGCAGCAATGTCCACAATAGCCAAACTGTGGAAAGAGCCAAGATGCCCTTCAACAGATGAATGGATAAAGAAGTTGTGGTCCATATATACCGTGGAATATTACTTAGCCATCAGAAAGGATGAATACCCAACTTTTGCATCTTCATGGATGGGACTGGAGGAGATTATGCTGAGTGAAATAAGTCAATCAGAGGAAGTCAATTATCATATGGTTTCACTTACTTGTGGAACATAGGGAATAGCATAGAGGATATTAGGAGAATGAAAGGGAAAATGAAGGGGGAGAGATCAGAGTGGGAGATGAACCATGAGAGACTATGGACTCTGGGAAACAAACTGAGGGTTTTGGAGGGGAGGGGGATGGAGGAATGGGTTAGCCCGGTGGTGGGTATTAGGGAGGGCATGGATTGCAAGGAACACAGGGTTTATATGCAAACAATGAATCGTGAAACACTACAGGAAAAACTAATGATGTACTGTATGGTGATTAACATAAAAAAATTTCAGGATTACTTTAGGAGGTATTATCTGGGATGTCATCTTTTATTTTTCCTTACTTCTGGGACTCCATCACCACCAAACTATACACACACACACACACACACACACACACACACACACACAGTCCTCCTGTTATTTACTTGTAGGACTCCTATTAGATATTTTTGAAACATTTTATTATATTAACCATACCTTTTTAAAATCACGTTTTACTTTTCTTTTGATTTGAGACAATCCCTCCATTTCTCTTCCAACTAATTTATTTCCTCTTCATCAAAGCCCATTCTTTATTCTGTTCATCTCTTGAATTTTTATATTTTGAAGATTGATTTTTCTGTCACCTGTTTCCCAATCTCTTAAAAGGGATGTAATCTTTCTAAGTGTACTAATCACACTTATTTTAAAGCTTTCTCTTTGCTTGCTTTACACCATTGCCCAGGTTGTAGTTATATTGCTGTGTTTGCTACCTGCCTTTCATACGTTGATTTTTCTCAAAGCTTGATAATTCTTGGTTTCACCTCATCTTTATATTTCATAATTTCTGTTTGCCTGTCTACGGGTGTAAGTTATGAATAACAGATCTTTTCTTCTTTGAGAGCAGCAGTGATATAGGACGTGTGCAAGAAAAGATATGAAATTAACTCGTTTTCTGGTTTTACAGGTTCTTTTTGCCTCCTAAAGGTTGTTATTTGCCTTAGTCATCATTCCGCATTTCAAGTGCTAGTTCCCACCATTTGTGACTTAGCAGGGAGCCAACATTTCTGCTGTCTGGTGCTTGGCAAGGGAGAGTGACAGTGCAGAACACAAGAGTCTAGCCTGGTTGTAGCTTCATATTTAATCTCTCAATATTTGCCTCTGACTTCCTCCTACTCATTACTTCTATTATCTCTGAGTTTGTATACCCTGCTCCTTGCATCATATGTGTCTTTGGGGAGCTTAATTTGTAACTTTATGTCCATCTAGCCAACCCACTTATTTTCCTTTCTCAAGAAATCCTCTTACATTGTGTCTTCTAGCAAGCTTATAGAAGTTTTTAATACTTTTTTTGTAATTTCAAGCTATCACAGTCTATAAGGGGTGTAAAATATGGGTTCAGCCATCATCCCGATTGAAGCCATAGTGAAAAGGGACAAAGTTGAGACTCTCAACCCAGTTCAATGAGGTGAAACAATTCTTGTCCACTACACTGTGTAGTAACATGTAAAAGGCATGGTAAACATGGTAACCAGAAGGTAATTTAGCTCTCCTGTTCTCACTGGATTGATTAACTTTTTTAAGTTTATCCCTCAGCATATGGGAAGTATATTTTTTCTTTTAATCCCAAAGACAAGAGCTCCTCATGTAAAATCACATAAATTATGAATTTACTTTATGCTTATAAAAGTCCCTGGAGGCAAGAAGGCTTATTTGCTAGCTTTGCTTTTTAATGTAAATAATAGAACCAATCAGCAATATTACTGTTGAACATGGACAACAAAATTTATAGACTCTTTGTTTACTATATAAAAGGCTTGCTGAATATAAAGTGGTCTGCCTTTTATTTATTTGGTGATTGAATTATTACTTCCATTAACAGAGCAGAACTCCTTTGCCATCAAAACTATTTTTTTTAAGTATACAACATACCTGATTCCAATCTGAAATCATTTATGCTGGTATTATTTATTATTAGAATTATTGATTAGGTCAAAGTTAAGGACAATTCAAAACTCAAAGCTTTCCCCATTTTGCTCTTTCTCCTGGCTTTTCTTTACCACCTGCCAAGATTTACTAAGAGCCAAATAAAACCACTGTATTCATCAGGCATCAGGATTTGCAACATGTGGTTATTTTAGCTGTAAGACAAAGGCATATATGTGTATTTCTCCTTGCTTGGATTTACTTACACAATCAAGACTTAACAAGCTTCTTTCGGAGAACAGGCTGAGTCATTTGTATTAATGTGTATGAGGATGTCATGTTACCTCTAACAGTCATTTCTTCCCATTTGAAATAAGAATATAAAAATATTTTCCCCACAAATTAGTACCAAGTCACCCCTAGAGATGCCATCTGTTTTCCAAAAAAATTGCTTATGGTATTTATTCTTTCCTTTCCACTTTTGGTTCTCCTTTTTTGGAATTCAAATTCTAGTAAACATGGTCCAAAGTACTTTTTTCTAGGGAATCACTGAAGCCAAATTCCCCTCGTAACACATATACTTAACAAAATAAAGCAGCAAATCTAGATCCTTTGTGAGCTCTTTTATGGTGCCCTGGACAAATATTCAAGTCATTAAGACAATTTTCCCCAAAAGCTCCTCAAAACAGGATTAAGATAACCCTGTGAACAACTAGATAATCCTGCCACTTTCAACTTTCCAGAACAGCAAGCTGTCTTTTAAAAACTTTGTCATGATTTGGTATTAAGGAAATTTGTCTGTAATTATTATTCATGTTATACAGTCTTGCTTTGAGCAGAATAAATGGAAAGAAAGCCCAGCAAAATAAATCTAGCTTTGTCTAGCTGTCTGGCTTGATCTAGGTAAAAGCTTTCTCATACCTATGTGTTTGAAAAAGTTACACAGGTAATGATAGTTTGATTCCTTAGTCCTTATGGTCCAGGATTGGTCCCATGGCCTAGAGATCCTATACAGTTGACTTCTGGTCATGCCATTCTCATATCCCATCATGTTGCATTATTCCATGAGTAGCACAACTGGGCAAAGACTCTGAAGCACTGATCTAAATAACTACTAATCAGCTGAAATCTCCTAAACTCATGTAACACCAATGGTGAGAATTTTGTCCATTTCTAAAGTAGATCAGGAAAGGAGGTGAGAGCTGTTGTCATTTATCCAATTGCTTGCTACTTAATCAGAATGAGAGAGATGAAGTATGCAAAAATGGGAGTAATTCTATACTTTGTCATTTCAGTTTTCAGAAAATAATTTCTTCACTTTTCAGTGTCAAAAATCACCAGTGCTCTGGCCATAGAGACACGCTGTCCTCAGGTGGTGACACTCTATTATGGTGAAACAATGCAAGTATTGCCAAAAAAAACAGATATTTTTATCTGTGACTTTCAAAGTAAAATCATTAAACACACTAAAGAGTGACTCATGTGAAAAAATTCCTTATAAGCAAACTGTATATTTTCCAAAAAAATGGTTTAACAAACTCTCCCCCTCTTTACTAATATTTAACTTTTTAATTGTTAGTTTTTAAAAAATATAATTTCACATATGTATCCTGATTGGAATATTCCTTTATCACTTAATTTATTTGTTGTAAGTGGAATGTAAAATCTATTCCTAGTAGTCTACCTTTTACCTTCTGTTTCACTCATCATTAAAAGCCTTCACTATATTTTGCTTGTATCCCAAGGGCTAGGTCAGGGAGCAAACCTGCACTGCCTAGAACACAGTAGAGACTCAATAAATAGGTTGACTTTCTGACTTTGGTTTCTTTTTTCTTGTAGTCTATAACAGCCCTGAAGACTCCTTTCTCCACCCTTCAGCACAGAAAACAATAACAACAACAAAGAAGTAAAGAGCTATCTTCCAGAGAATTGGCACTAAAATGATAATTTTCTTCTAGTTCACTATGCTTCCTCAGATGCATTTTTTTCCTAATATGGAAAATCCCCTTTTCAATTAGATTATGTTCCCTGCTGTACTTATCAAGGAGTAACTACTGGTCTAATTTCATAGAACTAGAAGATTGCTTGTCCATCAATTTGCCATTACTAACAATAGATTTAAATACAAACTGCCTCAACTAAAGGAAACATATCTTTAATAGCATAGCAGAATATTTTTGAACCATAAATAGGGTTTTAAATGATTTCGCCACAGGCTTCAGCACTGAGAATTTCTTCTTAGCCAAGCTAAGTCATATCTGGACTGTGAGAAGTTATAAGATGGAATCATGGAGGAGTGAAAGGACTATATGATGGAATTTAGTGGATGTTTATGCTCAGGTAAATTACAAGACATTAAATGGGTCTCAAGCAATCACAAATGTTAAGAATTTTTAGTGTGGTTTGAAAATTAAGGTAAATGCTTTGGACAACAGTTCCAAGGGCAATGCAATCTGTAATTAACAGGTTTAAATATGAAATGGCAATTGAATACAATGAACAGCAGCATAGTCATTCATTAATCCAATTTAGTGCCTTTTAGAGCCTAAAAAAAACCAAGTATCACCTAAGTTAAGAACCAACATCTGCAATGATTTCAGAGTGATAAAAAATATGAATGAAGATTCCCTCTTCTAAAGGTGTAAGGGAGAACGCTCATGTACAGCTACCACTGCACCTGCTGGTGAAGCTACTAGAAGGGGGATGATATAAATTTCATCTTTCTCCGCACTTTTCCCAGGATTCTCCCAGCCAAGAAGCCAGAACTTCAACAGAGAAAGAGGTCAGCTCACACAAACACAGAAGGGTAATTGACCCCACTTTGAGAACTAGACTGAGGCCTCTCACTGCCCTTGGGAGCTATGCTGGGCATCAGTGGACAAGAGCGGGAGTCATGGCTCAGTGTTGAAGAGAGGAGGGGTTTCGATGAGCCACAGCTTCCCAGGTGAACACGATCTCTGAGAGACCTAGCTCTCAGAACAGGTCAGGGGACAGGTGGTACGTGAGTTTGTTTTTTGTTTTTTTTTTTAATTCCCAAGGTGCAGGAGCAGTGTTGCCTTGAGATCAAAATCTTATACCCGAGGAACTCTTGAGAACTGTTATCTGTGCTTTTGCTTTTTCTACAACGTAAATAAGGAAAAAGATATAACATTTATCATTTTTCAGAAAAGAAAGACAAGTGCTTGAAATGTAGAAGAAAGGAGAAAAACCTCCTAATTAAACTGGGATGCTTTATTAAAAACTGTGAGGCTGATTTTGGTATCAGATGTATGGATCGAATAGTATCAGGATCTTTTAAAAGAAATGCCTCCATCTGTTTTAAATGTCAAATTTTGTGTTTCATTATTGCTTTCTGGTGAATTCTCATCAAACTATGTTTTGAGACTTTCATTAAATTTATTGTATTATTATCCTTTAAAAAAAAAAAAAAAAAAAAAAGAAATGCCTCCAAGGTAAGTAAGTCAGTTAATATATGATGAAGAATATGCAATTAATCATGACTAAAGTAAAAAGAGATAGCATGTAAAATTTTAATAACAAAAAATGTCTGGAATGATTTTAAAGAAATATAGCAGTTGGAGAGAAAAAAAAGCAGCAATTAAAACACCATATTTAAAACGTACAAGCTTATAGAAACCATCCAGATTGTACACGTCTAAATGTGTTAAGTGAATTAGTTGAAGAATAGCCCTAATCACAAGCTGATCAAAAGAAAATAAAAGTGGTTTTCAAAGATAAAGTGTTAACAAATTATGCAAATAAAAGTAAAGCCAGGGAGTAAATACACAGAAAAATGTTTATACAGAAAAATATTTATGTAAACCTTTATTAAATATCAAGAAACATATTTTTAAAGGTAACATAATGGTCTCAAATACAGCCATATTTATAGAAGAAGTTGCAGAAGTAACACTAAAGAGAAATAGTTCCTATGGAGCAATTAAATTTGAGTGAAAATTTTCTAAGGCTTCCCATTTCCCCCTCTTCCTTTCTAGCCCACATTTTCTCCTTCAAACAACTTCTGGAGAGTGGTTGAGAATATTAGAGTCAGGTGAAGAGAGGGGAGCCACAGATATTGATAAAAACCTTTGGGAAAACAGAAAGTATGTGCAGTATAATCAAACAAACAAGTATGTGGGACTTCAAGTTCTGAGATTCTTGTCCTGTAGTCATTATTACTGGTTGTGATCTTTGGACAAACCTATTCAACTCTGTGAGATTTAAGTTTTGTTTTGTGTTGGTTTTTCTATCTATAAAATGAGAGGAGTTGGGCAAGATACTCTCTGATGTCATTTGTTTTATGTTATGCATAGTATTGTAATTTTTTCTCAGACTTGTCACACAAATGTTGATGAAATATTGATTGAGGCATTGCAAAGCATTTGATAAAGACTTGTATATAAAAAAGCTAGAAAATTGTTGAAAGGTCACATTTACCAAACATACTTTAAAAACGTTGAAATAAGTGCTAAAATGCATTCATTATAGGAAACCACTCTAGCAATGGACACAGGATGTATAATATCCTGATGAATGCTTTCCATCTCTCACTTTTAGGATACTATGTTAGATTTGGAAGAGGATTATAGTATTAAAATAATATCTCTCCAGAGTAATAAATTATCTGAAAAGACAAAAAGAAAGATGCTAAAATAACTATGGGCCATTTAATATTTTTATTAGTCGTTATATAACTATTACTGTGTTACTCTTTCCAGAGTATATTCTGTAGAGTGAGAACTGGAAAATTAGAAATAATGAACATTAATTTCTACATAAAGGAGCATGCTTAAGGCTTGAGCAAAACTTTAAGACATCTGCATAAAAGTAATCACTGAAGTCACAGGGGTGATATTTCAGAAAAAGAGAAAAAGAGAGAGAAAGCAAAGAAACACAAGACTGATCCTGGGAATGCGTTTCTGTAAAGTTACAAGAAGATACAGGTGGGGAAAAGGGAAATCAGAGGGTTGGTATATATGGAAGCAGAAGGACTTTCAGTGAAAGAACAGCTAAGAGGATAAAGAGTAGCAAAGAGATAAAAGGGAAGTCATTCCACAGTATGTTCATGGGAACAGAGATTTTTTTCCTACATCCAAACAATCTTGACAATATATCCTTTCTTATTCAGTGGGTAAAGGTGAGAAAGCTGCAGCGGACACTCCACCCTCCCCTACATTCACCCTAAACCATACCCTCTTCTCTCTTTACCTTCTCTTCAGAAACCAAGGGAGTTGGAGCCCTTGGGGGGGTTCAGTCAGTTAAGCGAATGACTCTTGGTTTCAGCTCAGGTCATGCTCACAGGGTCATGAGATGGAACCCCATGTTGTGCCCCATGTTGAGCCCTGTGTGGAGCCCTGTATGGAGCCTGGCATAAGCTATGCGGTAAGTGCGGGGTCTGCTTGAGATTCTCTCCCTCTCCCACTCCCCCCCCCCTTCGTGTAAGCATGCATGTTCGAGCTCTCTGTGTCTCTCTCTGTCTCTCTCTCTAATAAATAAAATCTTAAAAAAAAGAAAGAAAGAAAGAAAAAGAAACCCAGGGAGTTGACTTCAAAGACTTAGACATATAAATGTCACTTTTGAATAAAGTGGTAGTGGCAGAAATAGCAGTGGTTAGGAACACAGACAAGGGCATTAGTTCATGTAGAAGCTCCATGACACATTGGGTGAAAGCAGCCACACTGGGACGGGGGTCATGTTTCAGAATCTAAAGTACTGCAGGATGCTTCATGCAACTCGGCTTGCTTCTCAGATCAACAACAGCACCCCTTGCTTCACTTTCTCTGTTTGTTTTTTCCTTTTTTAGTAGCTTAGCCAAAGGACCTCCTTGACTCTGTTTCTCAACCTTTCCCTTTCTCCTTTCCCTTTGTTTCTTTCTGCCACTCTCATCCTCATCAAGGAGTGCTTTTTCTTTCCCAGAGAAGAGTCATGGGTGTATTCCAGGCTCTTGACCTCCTGGTATGTCACCAATGTCAATGAAAACGCCTACATAAAGGAAAGCCCTAAACATTTTTACTTACATGGGATGGCTAATGAAATGTTAAGAATTTTGAGGATTAATCAAAGGCAAAAATATATAACAAAAATTCACATTTAAACTTTAATGACTTTTTAAACAACCACAAGTCTCATTCTTAAAGTGAAGTGTGTACCAGATGGTTCTTTGCTGGCACAAATTGTTCCCTATGTTTGTAACAGGTTTCTTTGTGTGCTTTTGATTGACAGCAACCAGTTGTGTTACAAAACAGTATGACATCAGGTCAATCATGATGAAACTTGATAATGCCACATCAATAATGTGACATTTTATGCTGCAGTTTGGAACAAATTGCTATAAGGGAAGAAAGTGATACTTAGTAATGGATGAATATTCTAAACAAATGTTAGCTCATTACATTGTAGCCTTTGTAGATAACGTTCAAAGCCAATGGCATGATACCAATGACTCTCAGAATCCCTAACGACTCTTAAATTGAGAAATAATTACATCCTCCAATGCAGGACATAACATGCCCTGTTGTTTTCATAAAAACCACTGTACTATATAATATCATTTATCTAATTCCACATCAAATGATTAGATTCATTTGGATACATATTTCAAGAGTGTGTAGAAGTCCTAAAGACTTCTGAGTGCCCTATAGCCACAGCTATGGAATGAAGAGAATAGGAAAAATTGATAAATCTTCTACAGGGCAGGTTATTTAAGTAAGCAAATCACCACATAAAATAAAGCTGATCCTGGCTCCATTAAGTAAAGTCATTGTCCTGTATTTTTGTTGTCTGCAATGGTGTGCCAGCCTGAGCATAGTAGAGATGGAAGGTTTAGCTTAGCTGCAGGAAATCAAGCAGAAAAACAAGTCACAAAGGGCTAGTAGAAACTATCTGGCCTGCAGGAAACTTGATCTGGAAGGAGCAAGGAGAGATGAGGTGGTGGCAACTGGTGGAGATGAACTGTGGTGGGAATCTAGAATTGTCTGTTGGAGAATTTGATAGATTATTTACTCATTTTATTAATGACTTGTTAATTTTTATTAACTTGTCTGATGGAAACCCTCTTCCTCACCTCCTCATTTAATTCATCACATAATTTCATAGTTTAGTTGATGTGTTGAGGAGGTGAATCTATTTGGGGGATTGGAACATCATGCTAGGAGCAGTTTTGAGGTAAGTGACCATAAAAACTATGGCCTTTAATGGAAGTCTCATGTAACTTAGGTCCTTGCTCCTTTGCAAGTACTAATCGATTTGCTGTTGTCTGAATACACCCATCACTCTCCTGTTTTTGTAACTTGAATCTTCTCTTCCTATGAGCTGAACCTAACATATCCTTTCAAGTTGCACCCACAACGCTGTATTCTCAATTAGGTTTGTTCTAATTTCCCAACTGGATTTGAGCTCTTCCTCTCTAACATACACATAACATTTTTTTTTTTTTAAAGATTTTATTTATTCATTTGACACAGAGAGAGAGATTACAAGTAGGCAGAGAGGCAGGCAGAGAGAGAGGAGAGAGGAGGAAGCAGGCTCCCTGCTGAGCAGAGAGCCCGATGTGGGCCTCGATCCCAGGACCCTGGGATCATGACCTGAGCCGAAGGCAGCGGCTTTAACCCACTGAGCCACCCAGGCGCCCCATAACATTTTTTAAGGATATTTCTTACGGTACTTTAAACAATCTGGCTTGTATCTGTCTGGCATTAAGCTTGAGGTAAGGAATTATGTTTTATTTATCTTATAGCTGCTGAAGTGGCTAACCCAGTCCTCAACAGATGTTTTAAAATTGAATGAAAAATGCCAGACTGTTAATAAGAAATACAAAAATTAGTTTCCTTTTTTCCTGCTCTGCTCTAAAAACTCTCCATAAAATAGAGAAGGGAAAATGTTTAAATTTAGATATTTCATTTGAGTTCTGATACCCTCTTGTGAGATAAATTTATTTCAATAATTCCTTCCAACCATAGCAAGAGAGCAGATATTTCTTCAAAAGGAGAACATGATCTTTCACTCTTGTTGATTATCTTTTCAAGGGGGCAGAAAATGAGGTGCTCCGAACAGCCTGTGTTGGAAGGCACACTCGATTATATAGTAGGCAGTGTTTGTGGCTGCATTCTGTATTATATCTTTGCTGGCAAACAGGTTGTTCTTTTTCAGCAATTGAATAGAAGAATATATTCAGAAGTATATTTTCTTTGACAGATGTTTTCTAGTAGAAGCTTCTTTGGATCCTTTGATTTGTCTATTTTTTTTCTCTTAGTTCTTCCACTTTGGAAGCAGTTAAGTGACAACCACACTGAGCTTGCTCCAATATCATTTATTTTGTAGTTCACTGTCCTGACACAGACACAGAAAATGTGTTTCACACGGTGTCCTAGATAGTATCCCATTTTGGGGGGGGGGGTTGCTCAGACATCAGCAGAAGACAATAGTGATTGATTGGAGGCACAAAAGCCCTTGAATTCTTCTTTCACAAAATTAATCTTTTCCTTTGCACGTGTAAACCCTGCCTGAACACTGCATCCCTGCTACTATCTGAAAGAGAAAGAAAGAGAGAGAGAGAGAGAGAAAAGAAAAAGGGAAAAAAGAAAAGCGAGACTAAAATACCATACACTGGGAACCAGGGCATCAAGGCACATGCATTCCAGTTTGGGCTATTTTCTGTGAAAGTAACAGAATGTAGTAGCCATTTACAAAGAAAGCACTAAGAAAGATCCTTTCAATTAAATATGCTTGGAATCTACTGCTTTTGCATACGAATAGGAAAAGGAGTATTCTTTAAATAAAAATACAGTTATTGTTGCATCTTCATTGCCATGGTGCTTCAGATTTGTTCTACTGGTAGCTGTTGGGGGAAATTATGACTTCCTGTAAACAGAATTTAAGGTTCCCTGAAAGACAAATAAAATGGAAGAAGTGCATTGCTGAGGATGTGAATTTCTTGCCTCAACATTCAATTCATGATCAGCATAAATGTACATCCAGATGTCTTATTTCAAACACAACACGACAAATTCTGAAGTAAAACTACATCTTTTAATTTACTGGACATCCCTGCCTTTTATAAGACTTCTTAGATGATTTTGGGTGCCTGGGTGACTCAGTTGGTTAAACGTCTGTGTCTGGCTCAGGTCATGATTCCAGCATCCTGGGATCAAGCCCCAAGTGGGGAATCCCTGCTCAGTGGGGAGTCTGCTTCTCCCTCCCCCTCTGCCTGCCGCTGCCTGCTTGTGCTCTCTCTCTCAAATAAACGTATAGAACCTTAACAAATAAAAATAAAAAAATAAAAAATAAAAAGACTTCTTAGATGATTTTGGCTTTCAGTATGCTCCATTTCATGGTGCTTGATCAAAAATGTCAATATTCATTGAACATATATTTACTGAACATTAATTATATGTCAGACAGTGTTCTAAGCATAAAAAAGCCCCTCCCCCTCAAGGTGTTCAGAATTTTGAGATTGAAAATTTTGAGATTTAAAAAAAAAAAAGAAACAAATGATACTACTGAGTCTAGTCACGGTGGGGTAGCATGTATTGGATGAATCCTCCTGCCTGTACCAAATACTAACTATTGAGAAGACAGAAAAGAAACTGTGGATGACAGTGGAAATAATTAAAGACAAAAAAAAAAATTTTGAGGGAAGTCCACGCTTGAAAGAAGGGAATCATGCTGTGTTCAAGCTAGATTTGTATTATTTATCCCCAAGGATTCTCCTTAGTCCATACAATGTGAGACAATTAAACATAAGCAGACATCTGCAGCTGTGTGAAGAGACACAGTTGAAGTTTTGAGCTGCTAGAGGAGCTGGACATTCTAGGGAAAAAACTCAGAAAGGAGGATCTACAGACAGGAGAGCCCAAAATCTGCACATAAATTTTCTTAAATCCTTGCCTGATTCTTGAACTATGCATGTGAGAAGGAATCTAAATGGAGCCCAAGAAGAAAACAGTGACTGGAAGCCTGCAAGAGGTTGGCAGAGATCTCAGTACCTGCTGCCCCTGGCAGAGGAGACAAAATTTAGAGTTCAAATTTCACACATTAGAGGGATACAGTAAATATCTCATATTTTTCATTGAAACCCCAGAAAAGCATTGCCTTGGGAGTAAAAATATATTCTAGAACTAAGAGATTTTCCATAAACCCAAACATAAAAACTGAAATAAATCCTACTAAAAAAGCCAAAACCAAGCCTCTGAAAACTTAATCCATAGAAATATAATAATGTGTTAGGAAAAAAATTAAATAATTATCATAACTTTATACCACATAATCCATAATGTCTAGTTAGGAGACAACTCTGTCAATGAAAACAGATTCATTGACAATTCTGATGATGGATTTAGCAGAAAAGTACTTTTGAATACCTATAATAAATATATTAAAATCAACAAGAAAATATGGACTTAATGGGAGAAGATTTGGGGATTTCTGGAAGAATGAAACTGTAATAAAATTTGGTAAGCCTAGAAATAAAAATATAATATGTAACTGAATAGAATTGAATTAGCTATATATTGGGCAAAACAAACAAACAAAACAAAACAAACCACTTGTGGATTTGAAAATAGCTCAAAGAAATCAACCAAACAGAGTAACAGAAAAAGATACCAGATAGGTAATTGGACATACAGAGAGGAATGAAGAGCCTTAAACAGAGCAAACATGTTTGTGTATGTAAAAATATTTTTTCTTATTATTTACATCTCTTTTAAGCACACATAATAACAATGTGTTGTGGAGTTTAGAACATATGCAGAAGTAAAATACATGAGAAGAATAGAACACAGACGAGAAGTTTAGTAGAGATGTATATTGTCTTAATTTTTTTATATTTTCAGTGAGAAGGTATAATTTTACTTGAAGGAAGATGATGTTAAGTGAAAGGTGTTTGCTATGAACCCTAAAGCAACCTCAAAAAAATTAATAAATCAACCAAAAGAGATAAAATGGAATCACGAAAATATTCAAACAATCTGAAAGAAGACTATAAAAGAGAAACAGGAATCAAAGGAGAGATGAGAAAAGAAAATACTGACATATCAGATTTCTGCCTTCCCATACATATTAGTGATCAAATTAACTATAAACATTATAAATCCTTCAACTGAAAAACAGAATTTATAGATTGTAAGAGGAACATGCAATTACAGGCTGCCTACTTAAGTCCACTATAAATATCAAGGCATGCAAAAGTTGGAAGTAGAAGAATAGAAAAAGATTTAGAATGTAAATGCTTAAAAAAAAGAGTCAATTCATGTCAGAGAAAGATGAGAAAACCAAATACAAAGCAAGCAGAAGAATGGAAATAATGAAGGTTAGAGTGGAAATCAATAAAAAATAGAGAAAATCTACCATTTCAATGGATGCAGAAAAGGCATTTGACAAAATTCAACATCTATTTATCATAGAAACTCTCAACAAAGTGGGTAGAGAGGGAATGTACCTCAATATAATAAAAGCCATATATGACAAACCCAAAGCTAAAATCATACTCAATGGAAAAAACTGAAAACTTTTCCTCTGAGATCAAGAACAAGAAAAAGATGCTTGGTATTGCTATTTTTATTCAACATAGTATTAGAAGACCAGCCAGAGCAATTGGGCAGGAAAAAGAAATAAATTAGAAAGGAAGAAGTAAAACTGTCACTGTCTGTAGATGACATGATAATATATACAAAAAGTCCTAAAGACTCCACAAAAAATCTGTTAGAGCTCATAAGTGAATTCAGTAAAGTTGTAGGATATAAAGTCAATATAAAAAATCTGTTGAGTATCTATATACTAATAAACTACCAAAAAGAGACATTAAGAAAATAATTTACAGTTTCATTTAAAGTTTCATCAAAAAGATTAAAATACCTAGGAATAAATTCAATCTAAGAGGTGAAAGACCAATACATTGAAAAAATAAGAAAGCCCCTGATGAAATCGAAGATACGAATAAATGGAAAGAATCTTCTTCAGTGGGGGGTCCCTGGGTGGCTCAGTCAGTAAGCATCTACCTTTGGCTCAGGTCATGATTCCAGGGTCCTGGGACTGAGCCCCACATTGGGCTTCCTGCTCCGTGGGAAGCCTGCTTCTCTCCCTCTCCCACCACCCCCTGCTTGTGTTCCCTGTCTCGCTGTGTCTTTCTCTGTCAAATAAATAAATAAATAAATCTTTAAGAAAAATCTTCTTTAATGAATTAGAAGATTTATTACTGTTAAAATGTTTGTACTACTCAAATCAATCTATGGATTCAATATGATTCCTAAGAAAATTCCTCTTGCATTTTTCACAGAAGTAGAACAAATAATCCTAAAATTTGTATGGAAACACAAAAGACCCTGAATAGTCAAAGAAATCTGGCCAAAGCTAGAGGCATTATGATTCCAGATTTCAAACTGTACTACAAAGCTATTATAATCAAAATAGTGTGGTTTTAGCATTTAGGCTAATCAATGGTACAGAAGCAAGATCTCAGAAATAAAGATCACACAAATATGATCAATTAATTTACAACATACACCTGCCCTTTGACAGCAGTTACTTCATACCAGTGAAGATATGAACCCACAAAAAGTCCTGTGCAAGAATGTTCATAGCAGCATTATACATAGTATCCAAAAAAGGAAAAGGCAACTCAAGCACTAATGAGAGGGGAATGGAAAAACAAAGTGTGGTGAATTTATTCAATAAAACATTTCTAAGTAATAAAAAAGGAATGAATTACTGATAAACATAATAGGTAAGAATTTTAAAAACACCCAAAAAAACAAGCATAAAGGCTTGCATGTTTTATTATTCCTTTTGTTTAAAGTTTTAGAACAAGAAAAATCATAGTATAATGTCAGAAATTGAAAAGTATTTCCCTCCAGGTGTATAAGAAGAGGGAAAAAGAGAATTTTTTAGAACAATAGACATGCCATGATAGAAATGGTGGTTGAGCAGGTGTATAAAATCTGTGCATTTTAATGTACACAAATTATATCTGTATAATAAAGTAGTTATAAAAATAAGATCACTTGATATCATAATGAATATATTATATCCAAGAATAGAAAGAGGGTCTCACCTTACTGTGCCTGAGGAAAAAAGCAGGACAGAAAATGCTTCATTAGAAGAAAAAATACCTGAGCTGAAAGTTGAATAAGAGTTTGCAAATAATGTAATTTGGAGAAAAAATTACCAAACTTGATGCGAAGCATTAAGCTATGGAAGTTTGTGGCCTGTAGGAAACTGGACTTCAAGGAAAATAGAATGAGCTGCTTCTGCTTTTATCACTCTTATTGCCCTTTCCTCCTCCTTCTTCTCATCCACCGCCACCTCCTCTCCTCCTTGCAGTTAAGGAGTTCCTCTTCATGGCTTACGAGGTGCTACTGCTGCAGACCTCTCAAACTAAAGAAACATAACTTAGTGGAAGGCCATGTGCTTCACATCTGTGAGGTCCTAATTTCAATACCCAACACTTTCCTTTGTTCCTTTCTCTAGGCCTGACAATTTTCTTGAAAGCAAGGTAGGACAAGAGAGTATTATACTTAGTTCATAATAAAGGAAAATATTTAGTCCCTTTCTCTTCAATGCAGTCCCTGTTAGCTACAACAGACATCCAAATCACCCCCCTTCAAGTACTGTAAAAAGCAGAATAAACAATCACCACAGTAGCTCTTTATAATATGCTTCCAGATTCCACTGTCCTTAAACCCACATTTTACCATAAATAACATACTCTATAACATAACACTATTTGCTATAATGTTAAACTTTTAAACTTTTTTACCCTTAACACTGTATCCTACCAGATTTTGAGTAAAAGTGATGCTCCAGATAGATGCAAAATGCTTATTCTTTCACCCTGAGTTCAATTGGTGCCTTGATCCCAACGCCAAAGAGTGAACTGTGGGCTCACAGAGTTAAGTATTTAAATGCTCTTCTGCCATGACTCTTGCTTATCTGCCCACTTATCTGCCATACTCCCACTACAGTATATACAGTACAGGAAAACTTGAACGATCTTAAGTCTAGACATTGATAACCTTCAGAATGAATCTCAGAGATAAATATTGAATATTTGCAAAACCGACTGACATTCTTGGCTTAGGACTGTTACATAATTGTCATCTGTGCTCCCTGCAGAATCAAGAAATAAGACAATAAAGACAAGAAGAAATAAAGATGATTTGATTCCTCATAGTAGAAAAGTTTCTAATTGAAAGTCTATATCATAAATTGAGCATGTGACTAAAGCAATGCTACTGGGATTTCTAATATAAAACTCTAACAGAATTCTAAGTGTTTGATGATTTTATTTTGATTTCGTCTTTCTCCTCCTTCCTCCCCCCACCCTTTTCTTTGGTGAAGTTTTTAAGTTACTGATTTCATAAAATAAATATCTGTTTGCCTGAAAAACTTGGCATCATGTTTATGTCAGTTGCCAGAATTCAAATAGATTTGAATTCAATCTTCCTGATTTCTCAACTCTTCTTTTATGAGACTGTATAGCTTTATCCAATTTGTATTTATTTGGATAAAGGTTCATAAGGCTTGTCACCGAGTTCATCATCCTCTAGGGCACTTAGAAAATGTTCTTCCCCAACATCTTTCCACAAGATCTCTCATGGGAGAACAGCTAAAAGCTACTTCACATTAGTGAAGTATTCTCAATTTTCCAAAGCTACCCAGGAAAGGAGTTTAAAAGTGCTCTAAGGGCATGTTTCAAGGTTGAAGGAAAAGAATCAGAAGCCTTTGACAGGTGCTGCAATTCTCTTCTGTAAGGTGCAAACTTTTGGCAAGTTATTAGCCCCCATTTAGTATAAAGACAACCTGCCACCAGAATGTGCAGCTGAGCATTCCACTGATACCCCTTAGGTGAAGTGTCACCTGCTTTTCAGTATCTGTAAGTTCTCCAGTCACTCAGGGCTGACCACTTCAAAAGCCAAGGGTTTTTCATGAATGCTTTCTTAGCAAAAAACATCACACGTTGTTATTACTTGTGATAAAGTAAATTATTTTTTAGAGAGATTTAAACAATAATTTGAAAGTCTTATATATTTACCCATGTAGTTACCATTTCCACAGCATTTTTATGCCTTTGTGCAGATCTGTATTTCTATGCATTATTTTCCTTCTGCCTGAAGGTCGACCTTTCACATTCTTTGTAGTGCAACATTATCTATAATCTTTCCTGGTGGTTCTTTCTCTAGCCTTAGATAGTTTCTCACATCATCTGATCAGTATGTCCTGAGAATTCTAGCCATCTTTTTTTTCTTTTTTAAGATTTTATTTATTTATTTGAGAGACTGAGTGAGTGAGAGAGAGAAAGAGCACAGGAGCAGGGGTAGAGGGAGAGGGAGAAGCAGACTCCCCTGCTGAGCAGGGAGCTTGACTCGGGGCTCAATCCCAGAACCCTGGGATCATGACCTAAGCCAAAGGCAGACACTTAACCAATTGAGCAATCCAGGTGCCTCCAAACTCCAGCCATCTTTGTTTGCCCTCTCCTCACAGAGCTCAGACGCAAATCCAAGTGCTAAGCCAAGAAGCCAGCATCCAAGACTGAGGACAGGCTATCCTCCCCATGCAGGTTTTGAGCCAGACTCCCCAACTAGATATACCCTTTCCTTTCTGTGTATTAGGAGTTGAATTAAGTCCTCCAAAAGGACATGTTGAAGTCCTAACACCTGGTACTTTAGAATGTGACCTTACTTAGAAATAAGGTTTTTGCAGAAGTTATTAGTTAAGATGAGATCATACTGGAACAGGATGAACCTTTAATCAAAGATAACTGGTGTCCTCCAAAGAGACGATGTGAAGACACAGGAAGAGATCTCTAGGTGAAGAGACAGACACAAAGGAGAGTGGGACATGACAACAGCCAGAAGCAGAGATGGAAATGGTGAGCTGCAAGCCAAGGGATACCAAGAGAGAGCATGGCTTTCCTGACACCTTGACTTTGAG
Organism: Ailurus styani; assembly: GCA_002007465.1. NCBI lineage: Eukaryota > Metazoa > Chordata > Mammalia > Carnivora > Ailuridae > Ailurus > Ailurus styani. The sequence continues at coordinate 2,624,070 of LNAC01000102.1, read as the reverse complement.
TTCCTCCGGAACTGTGACAGAATACATTTCTGTTGTTCTAAATACCCCAGTTTGTAGTACTTTGCTAAGGCAGAACTAGGAAATCAATAAACTGCCTAAAATGCCTAAGCAAACTTGCTCTTTCTGTCCACACCTAAGAGTTTCCCATATACTTACTATCAGCTATGCCTGAGCTCCATTTGAGCCCGATCTAGATTCATGAGCGAGAAGGAAAAGTGCTTAGCTTCAACTAGTAAATGTCAGGAAAATTTCAGAGAGGAACTTATCTTTAATCTGCATCTTATATTTTGGTCAGATTTTGCCATCCAAGGGTGGTATCTAAAAAAGTGATTCTCGGCAGAGGGAATAGCATGTATATTTTTTCCAATTTTTATTTCTGTCAGTAATTCAATTTAAAGGACCAAATCCATCAACACTTTTTTTCCCCTCTTTTGCTTTCATAGGGTAAATTTAACTTCTCTTTCATTTTGGAATGGAGACTTTTTTTTCACCTAAGAATAATTGATCATGTTGGGTAATCACAGTTTAGATAATGGAAAATTAGAAACTGTAACACTCTGTAGAAAAGCACGGATTGATCATGCTTCTGTCAAACAGAAGCCTGTGGTGAAAACCAACTGGTGGTAAATTCTATGGATTTGAATTACATACATAAATCTAAGACAAATAAAACCTCAAGAAATCGTCCGCATTTATGGCGAAAGATTATTTTTGTTGTTTTATTTTCTCGGTTTTCAGAGCAAGTGCATTTACAGTATATCTCCTTGTAATTTTTTAAACATTTGATACAGATGTAGCAAATCAAATCATACAAAAGCCTGCTAACAATTTATCTATTGTAATCAATAGGCTCCTCCTGCCCTTGGGATAAAAGATTATTCTTTTCTTTATTGCTCCTGTCTTAGTGTGAAAATAAGCAGAGTAGAGCTTTACTTCAGCAGAGATCTTATAATATAGCTGCAGGATAATGGTTCCCTGTGGAAAGTCTAAGGCCACACTGACTTTGGGGACCTTAGAAAGATTATAATGGTAGAATTTCTGTCCTACCTAACTTTGCCAGTCCCCAGGTGAGGATTTCCATTATTTCTCTCAAAATATCATCTCCCTGCTATGGACTGACTTCATGCATTTTAACAATGTAGGGATTAATAACACATTTCAACTACAGATTGAATAGAAACATGTCATTGTAGATGGAGATACATACATGACCTAGCACTTTTATTTATTTATTTAATGATATTGGGTTCTCTCTCTCTCTCTCTCTCTCTCTTTAAGATTTTACTTACTTATTTGAGAGAGAGAGTACATGCAAGAGAGCATAAATGGTGGAGAGGGCGAAGGAGGCTGCCCATTGAGCAGGGATATGGGGCTCGATCATGGGACCCTGGGATAATGACTTGAGCCACCCAGGCACCTAGTACTTTTAAAAGAAAAAGGCTTTGAAGTTTCACCTAGGCCAACATTGACCATGTTCCATAGGGTGCTGGATTCCTCAGAGGATCTGAAATTGTTCCAAAATCCATAGAGCATCATTCAAGTAAGAAACCACACACAAAGTAAGAAGGAAGCACTATGGGATGGGGGCAGCTATTAAAGAGTGCACTGTTGGTATTGCAACAGCCACATAAGATGAGCAGGTGGCTATGAAAAGTTAATCAATATCATTGATATTACAGCTCAGGGGAGATTCCAAAAATCTGCATCTCATTTTCTTGATTAGATTATGTGAAAATTTTTACAGTTCCAGATATTCAATGTAACTCTCCATTTTGCTTATTTTTTCCATAATATGTTCATGCAGACAAGTACAACAAAGGGTTTTACCTATTTATTTGAAAAATCCTGGAACATGTTTGATATGAACATGTGTTTATGTACATATGCATGTATATGTGTCTGTATAAGTATCATATATATGTACATGGATTACAGCAATACACTGATAAATATTTGAGCAACTTTTCAAAAATTATCAAATAACTTCACAAAAGTAGAGCAATATCAGAAGATAAAAGGCTTAGATTCACATAAAAGTTATTGCTAAAATGTGTTCAATCCCTGAGTATTGAATAAACATGAAGTCACTATTAAGAAGATGCCAACATCTTTCAAAAGTATTGGATAATATTGTACGAAACATCAATTTTATTAAGACATTTTAAATTCTTCATTAAGGGTATAGGTAGTAAGTTTTAGAATTTTCTTTTCAATAACATTATTCATTGGCTATGAAATTAGATTTTGCCAAGGCTACTTGAAATAAAACAAAACAGAAAAATTCTTTTTTTCTGACAAAGTCCGGTAGCTAAGTATCTTAATGATTACTTGGCCCCAGTAGCTAGCCTATTGCTGATATTTTAACAGAGTAACTAAACTGAATTTGATAATGAAAGGTATGAAATGTTTTTGTACTTATGGATGAAGATAAAATGCCAGCAATGAAGTTGAAAATTAAAAATTGGATTCAATAGTCAAAACTAAATAAATTTGCCTACTTTTAATTCTTGGACAGATTATTTGTCAGAGACAGGCATCGAGGGAGCTGAGGTTTTTAATGGACCCATTAAGTATCTTATAATGGAATGAGATCTTTTATTGGTTTCTGCCAAACAGTAGAGATTCAAACTTGTTGAAAACAAGTCATTATCCCTTTTCAGATTCAAGTCTGACCCACTGAGGGAGTCACTAGATATATATATTAGTGATTCAAATCTGAAACAGTTACTTCCTGATTCCTTATAGTCCCTGACTTTTCCAAGTCTCCTCAGCAGCTTAACTGAGGACTTTGTGGTTTTTGTTAGAACTTTTGCAACCACCTAAAGGAAACAGGATTTTCTTGATACAATGCTTTCAAAACACACATACATGTACATTCATTCACAATCTCATACAAATAGCAGTTTACATGTTCAGTCTAGTATAAAGCTTCAAGTATATCATTTGAGGAATTAGATTCCTCAAAGGAGTTCTTACTGATTGCTAGGCAGGTTTAATAAATTTAGATTAATAAGATGCATTAATAGTTATAAAGTACTTTAAGTGATTGATAGGTGATAGATAGATGAGAGAGCGAGAAAGACTGCACGTAATCAACTCCAAAAGAATAACATTACTTACTTAACCACTGTTTACTCTGGTCCAGCAAAGATAGCATTCCAAACTTTCCAGGAAAATGATGATTTGGTACCCTTTCCATAAATATCTTCAGAAGAACAAACACCTGGCCAATAAATTCTAGCTATCTCCAAATTAAAACCCAAAAGTTTCTAACACCTACCTTACATTTCTCTTGTTCTTTTGCTCTGTACCTTTTGCCCTGACCTTTAAAAGAACTGAAAACCACTGTCAAAGAATAGACTTCAGAGTGAAATTAAATCACTTCTCTACACTTTATCTTCTTAAGGCCAAAGTAAATCTCTTTAAATTTCAATTATAGGGGTATTTTACAGTAAATAGTTCTACAGTGAGTAAGAGAAATCAAAACCTTTTGTCATCAATAACCTTTAGGGCCCAGAGCTGAAAATTAGACAAAGCTTACCATTCCCACACCTGGCCTGATTAAGAGATAAGCAGGATGGCCTGTTACCTTTATAAATATGATGAAAGGGAAGGGTTTGTAGATTATTCTCAGACTGCCTTCTGCAAGAAAGAACAGAAAGTCAGGACTGAAAATCATATTAGACTTAATGTTCCCAGACTCGTTAACTTAACACGTCTGGATTTAGGGGGTATGTTGTCCAGTTGGATCCCAGGAGCGTATAACTTCATCTCTGGGAGTTATTTCCAAATCCTCTTCAGAGCTTCTGCAAAGAATGTTCTCTTGAGCACCTTTAAGAAAATCAAGAGCTCTATACCTCTGTGCTAATATGGCAATATAAAGATTTCTATTTTCCCTTCATGCAAATATTGGAGAAATAATCCTTTTAAAACCTGTTTATTAATATGATATCTTTTGCATATATCAGATGCAGTAATTTTGTCTCAGGTTCAGCATTTAGGTTTTTGCTCAGCTATTAACTCAAGGCTAATTACTGTAGTTTCAAGGTGCCTGTTGCACACAAACATCTTCCTTCCTACCATTTGAACTTTTAAGTGTCTCTCTGGTACTGCACATTTTTTTATTCCTTTAAATGGCTTTGATCAATTGAATTAAAAGCCAGAGGTTTTACCTACTAATGCCTTCACTAACATTATGGCAGATTTTGATATTTCTGAGGTAAAGACGATTTCTTATTTTGTGTAATTAGTACAGATGCAGTGAGTTGCACTAAATCACTCCTAATCAATTTACATTTCTTGGTTGAAAACTCTCATTTATAATCTAAGAACACATTGATATTTCATTTGTTAGAAAACAGAGAACAGAGTTTTCTCATCAAATTTTAATTTTTCATTTTAATTACATACACATTCTCCCAAAATGCAGAGAAAAATACTTTAAATTCATACTTAGAACTCATACAGACATGTAGAGGGTTAGAAGTGTAGAAAGTAAAACTTATTGCAGTTCTGAAAATAAATTTAAATTATTACCCACCTTTCAACCTTAATAGAAAACATTTTTAGAGACCATATGGCATTTTACATGTCCACCCAAACTAATTGAGCATGTTGACAATGAAAATCAACAGGATTCATTTTATTACTCTATTGACTGGAATTATTGAATAAACCTGATCACTATTGAAACTGGAAGGAGTTCTTACCAATAATGTACTAAAATAACAAAAATAAACCAGAACTGCCCTGGGTGGAATATGGAAACTTTTATATAAATACTAGAGTCACAAATAAAATTTTTTTAAAGATTTTATTTATTTATTTGACAAAGAGAGACACGGCGAGAGAGGGAACACAGCAGAGGAGTGGGAGGAGGGGTAGCAGACTCCCTGCCGAGCAGGGAGCCAACATGGGGCTCAATCCCAGGACCCCGGGATCACGACCTGATCTGAAGGCAGACGCCTATCGACTGAGCCACCCAGGTGCCCCCAAAAATAAAATTTTAATCTTCCTCATATAATCCAGTAAATTCTACCAGCCTAATATGTAAAGATTCACAAATCTAGAAAACATACTTAGGCTTGAGGCAGATATTGCTGGTCATGATAATAGTACCCTCCAGTATTATTTAGGCAAGGAGCGGCAATGTGCCCGGGGAAGTCTTTTCTTCCAGCCTTAGGATACGAACCATGCTTGATGCTATACTAACTATAAATTACAATGTAATACTTCATTACAGAGGAGTCCACATGCACACGCGCACACACGTATGTTCCATGTGTACAATGCATGGGTATGTATTATTTTTTGTATACTTCTGGGGTGGTTAGTTATCATTTGAAATACTCTAATCCTGGTATAGACAGAATTTAAAAGATTCTAGTCACGTCTATACAGTTCAGACACCAATAACTAACACCACTAGGTGTTTTCATTACTGTTATTTCTTTTTTTTTTCTTTTTAAGTGGGCTCCAATGCGGGGCTCAAACTCACAGCCCTGAGATCAAGACCTGATCTGAGAGCAAGAGTCAGATCCTTAACCAACTGAACCATCCAGGTGCCCCTTACTACTGTTATTTCTAAAAAGCACCAGAGAGCTTGTTAGAAAATATTTTTTCATTTGTTGACTAAGTGTTGTTCAAGATGTGTAGGTCGGCCTTTTCATCACTGCATAGGATAGGTATAAGAACTTAATGAGTTCAATAGTTTATGGTCCCTAGAACAAAAGCTGAGTCCTTAACTTGGGCTTCAGAACTCTATTAAAATGTTTTTGGAGGGTCCTCCCACCTAATCTGAGTAGATGCCTAGCCACTACAATATGCTGAGTCAGCCTCTACTTAACCTACTTACAGTGGTTTTTTTCAACAGTTTAAAAAGATCAAAACTGGGACTTCAATGAATTATAAAATTTATTGTACCAGTTTTGTTCCTGCTGCTAATAGATGTTGGAATGTGTAGCAGAATTTAGTCTAAGTCTTGTTCTTATCATAACAAACCCCGTGCTTAAAAAGAAAAGTTTAAAAAATAAATAAAAAGAAAAGTTTAAAAAAAAAAAGGTGGGGGGTTGTTTGGTAGCTTTTATGTTTAACTTCCTCTTGGAGGCTGCCATATCTTCCAGAAAGAAAAAGCTAATGTCAATGACATCCTCAGAGTCAAGTCAGCAAAACTGAAACTACTACGGCTATTTTAAGAGTGAATTTGATCCAGAGAATTTGTTAACTGGAAGGTTTTTTGAAGACTACAAGGCAAAAAGGGAATTGTGAGGTAAAGATGATAGAAAATGTAGGAAGGATCTTCCAGTCCCCAGTCTTGAGGGGAAGAAAGGGAAGAATTCAGTTAATCAGACCCTAGAAAATGGGAGGAGGTCTGGATTCAAATCAAGACAAAGGGGGCACTTCCTGGTGTTGGTAACTCGATGACTAGTCTAGAAACATGGAATACAATCTGAAGACTGGAACCGATTGCCTGGAGCTGCTAACAGGAATAGGATGGGAGCATGAAGTTTCCTATCCCTTTCTAGCTTGCTGCCTTCCAGGCTGCCTCTAGTGCCCTCTGCTGTCAGCCTAACAGACAGGGAGTTGGCAAAGGGGTAACATTTGCAGTTTCAGCCCTGGCTTCACAGGGTTCACGGCCCCCCTTAACTGTGGGGGACACGTTCCAAGAGTCTTAATGGATGCCTGGAGCCACAGATAGTACAGAATCCTACATATGAGAATGTTTTTCTTCCTCTACATGGATACTTATGACAATTTTTAACTTCTAAATTAGGCACAGAAGAGATTAACAATAACTAATAATAAAATTGAACAGTTGTAACTGAAATATACTGTAATAAAAGTAATGTGAATGTGGCCTCTTTCTCAAAATATCTTATTGTACTGTACTCACCCTTCTTTTGTGATGATGTAAGATGATAAATGCCTACATAATGAGATGAAGTGAGGAGAATGACACAGGCACTGTGATGTAGTATTAGACCCCTCCTGACCTTCTGATGACACGTCAGGAGGTGGACCATCTGCTTCCCGATAGCACTTGGCCCTGGGTTACTGAAACCACAGAAAGAAAAACTGTGGATAAGGGAGGAAAACTGTATAGACAAATGGGTTTGAGCTAATGAGAAATTAGCTTAGTATCAGCACGTTGGCTTTGGTCATCTTGAAACATATAAAAATTCAACTCTCCTTTGGCAATGATTGCTTGGGGGGAACATCATGTAAACCAGTTTTGACTAATAGAAGCTATGAAGAAGTCAGTTTGGGGGTGCTTTTTTATGGTGAAATATAGGATTTATAGAGTACGGTTTATAAAACAGATTTTCTGTAACGTGCAAGTCAAGTTTAAAGACTAATAATAAAATCTAATAGCTTATACTCATAACCCAACTTTAAAAAAAAGTGCATTTTGTGCACTAAAAGCATTTCCTTGATTTCATATTTCTCTGCTCTATCAACTCACATGAAGGTAATCATAACCCTGAAATTCGTGTTAGTCATTCTTTTTCTTTTATTTATAGTTTAATCCCTTATTTATGCATTGTTTTAAAATTTTAGAATAATTTATGTATTTGTTTTATGTATTGTTTTAAAATTTTAGAATAAAGAATCCTAAAATGAACCCACACAAATAGGGATGACCAATTTTTTTAACAAAGGTACAAAGGTAACTTTGTGGACAAAGGACAGCCTTATTAACAGATGGTGCTGGAATATTGGAATATTTGTCCAAACTTGAAAAAAAAACCATGAACTTGAATCTATACCTCACATCCTATAAAAAAAAGCAATTCGAAAAGATTATAGACCTAAATCAAAAACTTAATACGATAAAACTTCAAGAAGAAAATGTAAAAGAAAGACTTTAATGAACTTAGGTTAGACAAAGATTTCTTATATAATAATATAATATTTATATAATCTTACATAAATATAAAATCGTATATAAGTATATTTATATAATCTTGTATAAATCTTATATAAATATATAATCTTATATAAATAAATATATTTATATAATCTTATATAAATATAAGATTACTTATATAATAAAAGCATAATCCATAAAAGAATAAATTTTTAAGCTTGACTTCATCAAAATTAAAACACTTCTGGTCCTTGAAAAACACCATCAAGAGAATTAAAAAACAAACCCACGGACTAGGAATAAATATTTGCAAAGCTTATATTTGATAAAGAACTTGTACCCAGAATATCTGATAAACTTTTGAAACGATAATAATGATATAAAAATCCAAACACCAAATTTAAAAATGAGCAAAATATTTGGACAGATATTTCACCAAAGGATAGATGAATGGCAAATAATAATATGAAAATATTTTCAATATCACTAGTTACTATATGAATTAGGGAAACGCAATTCAAAACCACAATGAAATACTATTTGACACCTATCAGAATGGCTGAAATTTTAAAAAACCAAACCATACCAGGTTTGGGCAAGGATGTGGAGAAATTAGAATCTCATATTCTCTTCATAGAAATGTACAATGGTACAAACTTTTTGGAAAAAAATTGGGAAATTTCTTAAATAATTGAGTACATAGCAGTTTTATTAATAATAGCCCAAATCAGGAAACTATTGAAATGTCAGGCAACAGGTGAATCAATAAAATACGTTGTGGTATATCTACACAATACTACTCAGCAATAAAAAAGAATGAACTGCTGCTATAACAACAGCATAGTTGACATAGTTGATCTCAAAATGATTATTCTGAGTGAAAGTAGACAGATCAAGAAATAATCATATGGTATGGTTTCATTTATATAAAACTCTAGAAAAGATATGGGGCGCCTGGGTGGCTCAGTCATTAAGCGTCTGCCTTTGGTTCACCTCATGATCCTGGGGTGCTGGGATCCAGGCCCGCATCGATCCCACATCCAGCTCCCACTTCCCCTGCTTGTGTTCCCTCTCTCTCGCTGTCTCTTACTCTCTCTGTCAAATAAATGAATAAAATCTTTAAACAAACAAAAAAACTCTAGAAAAGACAAACTAACATAGTAATAAAAGGGAGATCTGGGATAAGAATGGGGGATGTGACACAGAAGGAGATGAAAAAGTTACAAAGGTGCAGAGGGAAACTTTGGAAGTAATGAATATGTTCACTGTTTGGATTATGGTGATGGTTTCACAGATACATTCATATATCAATATGTATCTGATTTTACACTTTAAATATACATAGTCAATTATATGTCAATTATACCTAATAATGCTGATTAAAATAAAAATAAAAATGGATTAAAGACCTAAATGTAAGACCTGGAACCATAAAAATTCAAGAAGAAATCATAGGCAGTAATTTCTTTAACATTGCCCATAGACACATTTTTTTTAGATATGTCTCCTCAGCCAAAGGAAGCAAATACAAAGTTAAACTGTTGGGACTACACCAAAATAAAAAGCTTTTGCACAGTGAGGGAAACCATCAATAAAACAAAAAGGCAACCAAGGAATGGGAGAAGATATTTGCAAATGATATATCCAGTAAGGAGTTAATATCCAAAGTACATAAAGAACTTACACAACTCAACACCAAAAAAGCAAATAATCTGATTAAAAAATGGGCAGAGGACCTGGACAGACATTTTTTTCAAAGAAGACTTACAATGGCCAAAAGACATATGTAAAGATGCTCAACATCACTCTTCATCAAGGAAATGCAGGTCAAACCTACACTGGGATATCACCTCACATGTGTCACAATGGCTAAAATTTAGAAACACAGGAAACAACTGTTAGAGAGGATATGGAGAAAATGGACCCTTCGGCACTGTTGGCAGGAATGCAATCTAGTACAGCCACTGTGGAAGACAGTACTGACATTCTTGAAAAAATTAAAAATTGAATTGCCAAATGATCCAGTAATTCCACTATCGAGTATTTACCAAAGTAAATGAAAAAACACTCAAAAGGATAGGTGAACTCCTATATTTATTGCAGCATTATTTACAACGGCCAAGATAGGGAAGTGATAGATGAAAGGATAAAGGAGATGTGGTATATATATATAATGGAATATTACTCTGACACAAAAAGAATGAAGTCTTGCCATTTCCAACAACATAGATGGACCAGAGGACATTATGCTAAGTGAAATAAGTCAGTCAGAGAAAGACAAACATGATATGATTTCACTCATATGTGGAATTTAAGGGAAAAAAAATGAATAAACAAAGAAAAAGAGACAAAAAAACCTTTTTTTTTTAAAGATTTTATTTATTTATTTGACAGAGAGAGAGAGATCACAAGTAGGCAGAGAGGTAGGCAGAGAGAGAGGGGGAAGCAGGCTCTCCGCTGAGCAGAGAGCAGAGGGGCTTGATCCCGGGACCCTGGGATCATGGCCTGAGCCAAAGGCAGAGGCTTAACCCACTGAACCATCCAGGCGCCCCAAAAAAACCAGACTCTTAAATACAGAGAACAAACCGGTGGTTGCCAGAGGGGAAGTGGGTGGAGGGATGGGTAAAACAGATACAGGGGATTTAGAATACACTTACCTTGATGAGCAACAAAAAATGAATAGAATTGTTGAATCATCATATTATACACCTGAAACTAATATATCACTGTATATTAATTATATTTGAATAAAAAATAATATAAAATGAAATCTCGTTTTACCTGTTTTTGAACTTCACATAAATGAAATCTTATTGTAAGAATTATTTTGTGACTTGCTTCTTTATATTATCTTTTTATTTTATATTATGCTTTTTGACATTAACCCCGTGGGTTACTTACAGTTTATTTTCACTGTAATACAGCATTCTTATGTATTGTAAATGCTTCACAATATATTTGTCAATTTTGCTGTTGATAACCTAGTTTTGGGCCATGATGGACAAAGCTGTTTTACACATTTACATGCTGTTTCCCAGGGCATATTTGGAAGGGTTTCCCTAATTTCTAGGTGAAATGTAGGATGTTTACATGCTCAGATTTTCTAGGGAATGCCAAACTGTTTTCCAACATGGTTGTTCCAATTTATTTACCCACAGCAGTAGATGGGATTTCTTTTAATCCATAAATTGGCCAACATACATGACATGATCTCATTTTTTAATAGCTGCCAACCTGATGTACGCTATTGTCTTCATTAGCTCTGGCTGCCGTTACAAAAAACCATAATAGATTGGGTGGCTTAAACACAGAAATTTATTTTCTCACAGTTTTGGAGGCTCAAAGTTTGAGATCAGGGTGCTGACATAGTCAAGTTCTGGTGAGAGCTCTCTGTCTAGCTTGCAGACGGCTGCCTCTTCAGTATGACCTTTCTTGGTAAGAAAAGGATCTCTGTCTCTTCTTCTAAAACCACTAATACTATGAGTACCCATCTCTTAAACTAATGCAACTTTAATTACCTTCCAAAGGCCTCATCTTCAAAGAGCATCATGTTGGTGGTTAAAGCCACAACCTATGAATTGTTGGGGTGCAAAAATGCAGTCCATTGCAGGTGAGGTTTTAATTAGCAAATTACCTAACAATTAAATAGCTTGAACATCTCTTTTATGTGATTAAGGGCCTTTATTCGCCTCTGTTATAAAATCATATCTTTCGCTCATTTTTCTATTTGAGTGTTTATATTTTTCTTATTAATTGATAAGCAGAGGGAAAAGCAGGCTCCCTGCTGAGCAAGGAGCCTAATGTGGGACTGGATCCCAGGACCCAGGGATCATGACCTGAGCTGAAGGCAGACGCTTAACCAACTGAGTCATCCATGAGTCCCGGATTTTTGTTTTTTAAATTAATAATTGGTCAACATGCTCTCTGACAAACCATAATGATCATGAACATAGTAGATGTTGGCTGGTAGATTGGAAAAATGACAAGATTCTATTTTTTTTTTTTAAGATTTTATTTATTTATTTGACAGAGAGAGACACAGCGAGAGAGGGGACACCAGCAGGGGGAGTAGGAGAAGGAGAAGCAAGCTTTCCCAGCAGAGCAGGGAGCCCGATGTGGGGCTCAATCCCAGGAAGCCGAAGGAAGACTTAATGACTGAGCCACCCAGGCGCCCCAAATGACAAGATCCTTAAGCCTTGATGATGTCATCAGATCCCTAAATAAACGCTGAAACCGTCTATTTCCAGACTCCTTGCTATGTAAGATAGTAATGTTCTTACAGTCTGAGCCACTACTGTCTGAATATTCTGTTCCTTTCAGCTAAGCTCTCACGATTTGATATGAAGTGCCACAATTAAACACCTGGGCACTCATTCCTAAGCGTGACTGGGAAACAGCAGAAAAGGCAGAACAAACCAGCACAACCCTGGTCCAATTGCTACCTAATTGGCCCAGTTACCTTCTCTCTGCTGAGGACCTTTCTCTGGTTATCACTATGACATCAGGGTCCAAAAGAGAAAAGAAAGCTGTAGGTGTTTATTGTAAACAAAGACACAGTTTCAGTACTGAATGCAGGCTTCACCCTTGGCTCCTTGTTATCAATACCGAGCATCAGCAATCTCTTCAAACAGCTCCCCTGGAACAGCCTTGATCCTGGGGGTCGGCAGGATCTGAGAGAGATTTAATGCACTATTAGCAGTACACATGATGCCATTTTGAACACTGCACTTGGCAGAACATTACTGCAACCGAAGGGCTATATTAATGTCTTATGAAGCTGTAAACTTGTTGAAAATGCACCTGAATTCTCAGAGGTACAGAAATGAAGATGTAAGTAAGCCCAGGGTGAGTGTTTAGCTTTGCAGTTTATTTTCTGCTTAACAATAATGGGAGAAGGAGTAGCAAACTACTATTATTTGTGATTCATGCAGCAGTCCTCTGCTACCACAGGTGAACAACTTTGGGAAGATGAAGCTGTTTGCATCTTTATGCCCAAGAGAGTGATCCTCCAGATCTGGACTGTGAAGATTTGACAGCTTGAGGCATCAGACCATTTAGAGAAACCCATTATGTGCAATTTGTTCCAATTAATATGAAAGCCTAGCATTTCTCCAGAAGTACCTCCTAGTGTAAGCAGCGAATGGATTGATACTTTACAGATTCTGTTCATTAGGTTAACCAGAGCATAAGGCATTACGACTATCAGTCACCAATTATTATGCTTAATGGGTATAACAAAGTCTTTCATTCTCCAGGAAAATAGCCTTTTTGGCCTGACCTTTAGAACCCCAAATCATTTTATTTCTGTTCTATTCCTTTTGTAGGATATGACCTCCAAATAGAACTTACCAGTTCACAATGTTTGGCGATAAAGCCTGATGCAAAAAGCGAGGCAGAGCAGAGCACACACCATAATATTGGGAAATTGGGAGCCCAGGGATGTAGGCCTGATGCTGCCTCAATGTACTGTGGGAACTTAGGCAGATTATTATCTGTGCCTCCTTCTCCTCAGCTGTTCCCTAATTGCAGAAGTTGAACTAGATTTCATCTATGAAATTACATGTGTCCTTTTCCTTCATTCTGAATTCCACAAACCCATAATATTATGCTGCCTTTGTCAGTATTCATCCCCTTTAACAAGTTCTATTCAACAACTAATAAAATCCCATATCTTTTAGAAAAATTTCCTTGGCTTTCAAAGATATGTTGGAACTCATAATCTTGTTACATCTGAAAGTCTGTCTAAATGTGTGGTTTTTCTAGAAAACCAGGAAAAAAACTAGGGTATGAACTGACATTGAAAGTGAGCAAATTACTCATGAAGCACATGTGTATAATGTTCCACAGTCATGAATAGAATATTGCATTGGAAGTTAACAGGGTAGAAAAGAAGTGTGAGGAAGGGTTCTGTGAAGATTCTATAGTAATCGAAGCAAGGGGCCATGGTCACCTCATGTGGCAACCCGCAACAGAGCCACTCATGACCCTTGCCAGAGACAGCCAGTTGGGAGGATTGAGTGCAGTAGGGGCACAAAACTGGGCCATTCATGCCCAACATCAGACTTCTTCAATGGGAAATCTTTGCTCTGGGGCTTCCTGCAGGCCTGCCTGAGACTTTCTCAGAGTCGTACTGCAGTATGAAGTTCTTCCTACTCAATTCCTTCCTTTCTCAGATGTCAGCTCTGCATCGATCATGATCTGAAAGTTTTCCCTGACTGCTCCTTCTCTCTCTCCTTTATTCTTCATATACATCCCCCCAGTTAAGGTTTTGCATGGCTAATTCTGTCTTGATGTTTGCTTCTTTTTTTTATCTTAATTCTTATTTATTTATTTGACAGAGAGAGAGAGAGATCACAAGCAGGCAGAGAGGCAGGCAGAGGGAGAGGGGGAAGCAGGCTCCCTGCTGAGCAGAGATTCTGATGTGGGGCTCGATCCCAGGACCCTGAGATCATGACCTGAGCTGAAGGCAGAGGGTTAACCCACTGAGCCACCCAGGTGCCCCTTGCTGTTTGCTTCTTAAAGGCTCCAGCATAATATGTATGACTACTTGGAATAAGTAATATTCCAGACTCTCTGGCATCCAAGCGTGACTATATCACTGTGGTTATAAGTGCATATGATATGATATGCATATATCACCTTAAAGTGATCTACTAGGAGGTTGGTCTTCTCTTCCTCATGGCCTCCAGCCTGGTAGCTAGAATGTGGGCATAGTGGTTAAGCTCACAGCAGCTAACTCAGATCATGAAGTGGAAGCAATATATTTAGGATTAGAGTTATAGATCGCTGATAGTAGAGAAACTGTCATATCAGCCTAGATAATCCATGTTTACTCAAGATAGAAAAGTAGTCAATGACATTTTCACTTTTCTATCAAACAGCACAATGTAATTCTAATGTATACAGGTCCCTACACTTCAGGGAAGTGGGGAAGAGGCAAATAAAACACTCATTAAACAGGAACCAATGCACAGTGGCATAGAATAGTTTGTCTCACACACACAAACACACACACTAAAACTCTCAGAAAAGGGGACATCGTTGCCACCTAGAATATTTGGGAAGGTCATAACCTGGACTTTGAAAGACAATTAGATGTAGAAAGAAGGATTGTAGACTGGGAAAAGAACCTGAGTATACCACTTTTTTAGGGTTAGAAAGAGACTACCCTCAATGCAATAGAGGTGATTTTGTGACAAAAAGTGCAAAATAAAATTAGGTGGGGGAAATCTCGATAACTCTGCTTAGGCAGTATATCCTAAAGAAACCTGGCTGGTTATTTATCTTTTGGCTGAGGTCTATCGCCTGCCCTCTACTCTTCTGTGTATTTCAAGCGCCTGATCTCTGAAGCCACACTTATCAGGCCTCTCTGACCAATGTTTTCTCAGCTGGTTTTGGCCAAAGGGAAGTATTGGCTGGACTCTGGAGAAGAGAAAGATAGACAAAACCAGGGTGTATCTTTATCTGATGCTTTTTCTTTCCTTCTTTTTTTTTTTTTTTTTTTATCTGACTCTTTTTCAATCAACATCTCCAGAGGTTGCTTTGCCTTCTCAGTGATTCAGACTTCTGCTGCATAGCCCGGACTCCGGGACCAGACATATTCTTTCCTCCTTGTGTTCCTCTAGGGGTCACATTGGCTTCCTGCAGTTGCTAATCTTTTTTTTTTTTTTTAAGATTTTATTTATTTATTTCACAGGAGGGAGAGAGATCACAAGGAGGCAGAGAGGCAGGCAGAGAGAGAGGGGGAAGCAGGTTCCCCGCTGAGCAGAGAGCCCGATGCGGGGCTCGATCCCAGGACCCTGAGATCATGACCTGAGCTGAAGGCAGAGGCTTTAACCCACTGAGCCACCCAGGCGCCCCTTGCAGTTGCTAATCTTGATATCACCTCACTTTCTCCCTTTTGTTCTTGTAGCACTTTTGACAACTTCACAACCAATTTCCCGTGTTAAATTCCTTCTATGAATTACCTGGTTTAGCAGATGGTGTTGCTACCCTGTGAATATGTCTACAACATTCATTTATATACATCTAAGGCTGCTTAATGTAAGTATCTGCACTTATTGGTCTTAAGGTTTTATTTAGCCTCAAGAGCACATGTGGTCATACATAAGGAAAGCTAGAAGTGACAAAGAATCAGTGTCCCCAGAAGTGGACAATGGTGGACAGGGAGCTGGTGAGTAAAAACCAGATTCTTCAACCTAGGGCAGAGGATGGTGGGTAACTCTAAGCTGTATACCATACTGTTTCTCCTATTTCCCTAGAGGGATCGAGTTCCAGT
Organism: Ailurus styani; assembly: GCA_002007465.1. Lineage (NCBI taxonomy): Eukaryota > Metazoa > Chordata > Mammalia > Carnivora > Ailuridae > Ailurus > Ailurus styani. The sequence continues at coordinate 2,607,925 of LNAC01000102.1, read as the reverse complement.
TGTCCATGGTGGTAACTGGTTTGATCATGTACACTTTATTTTGGCATCTTTCTCCTCCCTGTTTTATTTCCCCACTTGTCTACCATTTTACCAAGTAAACTACTTGCATTTGAATCCTTGTCTCAGGGTCAACTTCTAGAGAAATCTAAACCAAGACAACTGGCTTGGGTTTGGTATCTCAGGCAAGACACTAAATAATGCAAAACCCTTTCTTGACCCTCCATGCCCACCCATCTCCCAGAGCTTCCTGTATAAAACCTTTATCATACTAGCACTTACTTCTTAAAGTTAAAATTGTCCTTTTGCATTTCTCATGTCTCGAAGAAATTGTAAACTCTAATCCTCCACTTAGTACTTTTTCTGGCACAAAATAGCAGCCTATTAAGTATTTGTTGAATAAAAGAATGGTGAGTAAACAAGAAGAAAGAAAGACTGGGATGGGGAAAATTCTCACCATCGTTCTCAACACAGTGCTTAGCAGGTCAAGAGATACTCAATAAATATCTATCAGTGGAATTAATAACAATGGATTTAGTGATAACTAACTTGAAGTTTAGAGTTGAACATTTGGGGCTGGATGAATTCTTTGAAGAACTGCATAAACAGAAGAGAAAATATTGGTATTGGATAAGGTAATTTTGTAGCAAGAGGACTATAATTGACAAATTTGAAGAGAAAATATGAGATATAAATTCTAATGACATAATTTTTTATGATGTCCTTGAAAATGACATGAGTCAAAAATCAAGGAGATAGCCAACATATAATAATGAGAATTTCAAATTCAGACCAAAATAGAACATTTAGACAAAGGTGACTAGGTTCAGATACAATGTTTGAAAAATTAACTACAAATAGCTTTGTGAATAATACACTGAACTTAAAATTTATGTAAAAATTCACTTTAAAATTAGTTTCACCATCAATGTGACTTACCAGTCACAAATTTTTTTCTCAAAAAATTGCTGAGGTTTTTGAGAGGTCATATTTTAGCAGTCTTAAACTTTTTATTTAGTCTTTTAAAAAAGGATTAAGAAAAATTATCCCCTCCCACTCCCTTCATATTTAGCTTAAAGTATAATAAATCAAAAAACACTTGGTTTTTAAAAGTTTCTACTGGAAATCCAAACATAAATCTTCATGATAGTCTTATGTGTTTCCAGAATCAGGTCCTTCAAAAACTTACGCTCCAGATAAATAATTTTGGACAGATACAACAAAATCCTGGTGCTACATTATAGACATCGTATAATAAAAGTACACACTAAATACTGTCTGTTTTTTAAGATTTTATGTATTTGTTTAGAGAGAGAGGGAGAGTGTACACAGGCATGCTCAGAGTGCAGCACGGGCAAAGAGCAGGTGCACGGGTGGGGGAAGGAGTAGAGGGGGGAGGAAGGAGGAGCCCAAGTCGACTGGGTGCTGAGTGGGTCCCATGACCCTGAGCTCACAACCTGAGCCAAAACCAAGAGTCTGATGCTTAACCGACTGAGACACCCAGGCGCCCTGTTTGTTTTTAACAAACATTTCCTAAGATAAAAATTTTATGTCATGAATCCTGGAGAAAGCCAGACAGCATTGACACGGACTCTTGATGAAAGGGGGAAAAAATCAATCTGAAAAGATTGCTTACTGTTTAAAGCTACTTGTCTGCCTGTTTCAGACTCCACAGTAAATCTTTATTTTTGTCCGAGAATTCTCATTCCTGATGCAAGACCCAAATAGTTGTATATTTGGATGGATAGCAATGGCAGACTGTCCCAAGGCAATCCTCAATAATGTGATCTATGTGTTCAAAAATTTTACCCAAGTGTTAAACTCTCAAGAGGGTTGGCACAGAAAGTAAATATCACTGGTATTCATTTTATTGTATCAAATACATTGTTTTGCTAATTTATACAAATCTATGAGAAACTATTATGTATTAAATATAAATAATAGATCTACTAAGACATATCACTATTAAAAATAAGGATAACAGATTTTATGTCTATGAAGCATGTGAAATTCTACAAGAAATTTTCCAGAAAAGAAAATCCGTCTTCCTGGATCAGTCTACATCAACTCAAACTTCTTACTGCTATTCACCACTTAAATTCAAATACACCATAAGAGACAGATAAAAATGCATCATCTTGTTTTGTTCCCTACTTACTCATCCCCTAGCTTGCTATTTTATTTTATATTCTGATAAAGTTTCATCTACTAGAGTTTTTCCTGTAAGTTGATACCATTGTTTCTATTGTATTTGCCTGCCCATCACCATTGTCTTCACTGTCTGAGACATTAAATTTAGACTATGAGAAAATGACCAGCAACTGATGGAAGTAATCTACACAACTGGTCAAATTAGGTTTTACATAACTTCCATCAGGGTGTTTGCTTCGGCAGCACATATACTAAAATTGGAACCATACAGAGAAAATGAGCATGGCCCATGAGCAAGGATGACATGCAAATATGAAACGCCCGTCAGGTATTGTTCCATTTAAACAATCACATGGATTTAATACTGACGTGGAAGAGAGCGTAGAAATCTCTTTCAACATCGTGAATTCACAGATGAGAAAATGGAGGTGCACAAAACTTAAAATGACCAGACAGAAGTCCTATTATTACAAGTTAATGGCAAAGCACCCAGAGCCCAACTTCTCCACTTCCCATCTCAGGATATTCTTTCATTACAGAATCATCTTGAGGTTTTCAACTTCTTTCACATTACGAGTTACATGTTTTGGCTCTCCTGGCTAATATTATTTTCCAAAAAAGAATTTTAAATAGTATTTCATTGATAAAACTTTCATTGGATACTGATATAAGATTATTTATTCAACTGATTTATTCAACAAATTTTTATTGAGAAAGTACTGTCCTCCTGAGTTCTGAGACTATAGAAGCAAGCAAAACAAGCAAAACTCCCTGCCTTTGTTGGAACACATCATCTAAATTACACATTACAATTTATAACTGTCATCTTCCATCTTGGTCAGTACAACTGTGTTTTGTTTACAATTGTTTTAGACCAGGAGTTGATGCCATTTCTAAAGGGGGAAATCTAAATGGAAATGTAGAAGTAGTTAGTCCAGTTTCAAAACCAGAATTACAGTGTACAGATAAGGAAATAAGGCAAATAAAATACAGGAGAAAGACAGGGACAGCTTTCAGAGGGCCAGGCTTGTGGTAAGTCAAGGGTCTGGCTGATAAATACCACTGAGTGCAACAAACATTTATTCAGCTCTCATGTGACTGTTAGCCCCATTATCTTGTTTGCTATTTAATTACAAGCACCCAGAACTGTGTGTGCCACATCATAGATGTTCAGTAAATATCCTGGAAATGAAAGAACGGATAATGTAAGCCAGATATTGTACTAGATTACAGAGATACAAAGATGAATAAAATATAGTCCCATCTTATAAGAAGCTCATAATCTCATAAGGGATCATAAATATAATATTTATTAAATGTCTTCTATTTATAAAACACTATGCTAGGTACTGCATTGAGGAAAAGTAAAAACAAATAAAACAGAATCCTTCTTGGGCACCTGGGTGACTCGGTCAGTTAAATGTCTGCCTTCAGTTCAGCTCATGATCCCAGGGTCCTGGGATAGGATCCCTGCTCATCGGGGAGTCTGCTTCTCCCTCTCCTTCCTGCTCATGTTCTCTCTCGAGCGTGCACACAAATAAATAAATCTTAAAAAGAAAAAAAACCCACAATCCTCTCAAGGAGCTTACTTTATAATAAATATTTTGAAAAATAAGACCGTGGACAGATTCCATTTTTCACTGGTTGGAATCAGAACAATTTTCTTGGGGCAGGAATATTTGAGTCAGATCCATGACTTCAGTTGGACTATTATTACCTTTCTGTGCTCATTCTCAGTAAGAAGCTTTTAACAAGGCTTGGTCAATGGGCGCCTGGGTGGCTCAGTGGATTAAAGCCTCTGCTTTTGGCTCAGGTCATGATCTCAGGGTCCTGGGATCGAGGCCCCCATCGGGCTCTCTGCCTACTTGTGATCTGATCTCTCTCTCTCTCTGTCAAATAAATAAAATAAAAATTTAAAAAAATCTTTAAAAAAAAAAACAAGGCTTGGTCAAATAAGAATTGAACTAATCAAAGCCCTTAAAAAGGGAAATAACCAAATACCTAGATAATGTTTAAGGTCCTCTTTGGCTTCTTGTATAATTGTCCTCCCCATCTTAGAAGAATCATTCAAAATGAGGTGCAGTTCTCAAAACAGAATGTGTTTCCTTTTTTACAAGTGGTCCTTGTCTCTGATCACTACTGTTTTCTCTGTCAAAGATGACCTCCCAGGGCGCCTGGGTGGCTCAGTGGATTAAAGCCTCTGCCCTCGGCTCAGGTCATGATCTCAGGGTCCTGGGATCGAGTACCGCATCGATCAGTGGGGAGCCTCCTTCCTCTTCTCTCTCTGCCTGCCTCTCTGCCTACTTGTGATCTCTCTCTCTCTGTCTGTCAAATAAATAAAATAAAATCTTAAAAAAAAAAGATAACCTCCCAAAAAATCTATTCTGTACTGTGTCTCTCTGAGACTACCTCTAGTTTGATTAGCTAGGAAGATCCATAGAACTAAGCATACAGTCATACAGTTGTAATTTATTACAGCTAAAGGATACAAATAAATAGAAACAAGGGAGTAGGTGGAGTGAAGTCTTGAGGAAACCAGGGGCAAGTTTCCAGAATCTTCTCCCAGTGGAGTCACAGAGGATGCACTGAATTCTTCCAGGAATAAGTTGTGACAATAAATGTGAAATGTTATTTAGCAGGGAAGCTCCATAGAAACTCAGTGCCCAGGATTCTTAATGGGGGCTGTTCATGTAGGCACCCTCTCTCTAGCCACCTAACACATACCAAATTTCCAGACTCCCAGAAGGAAACCAAGTATTCAGCAAAAGCTGTATTATTTGTATAGATAGTCTAGACATAGTGAACCATTCTTATCAGGGCATGGTAGGAAAACTTCTAAACTCCAAGTTTCCAGACCCCAGCCAAGTTTCAAATTTGCAGGCCGGACCTTGTAAGGATAGCAGTCTCAGTCTTTTCTGTTGGTTCTTTTCTGTGCACTTTGCATTCCCAGTTCTGAAATATGGTACTCATGAACCCAGACTCAACATAAACATCTTGTAGTAAATACTTCCTTAAAGACATTCAGATAAAATTGGTCACTCTCTTCCTTCTACCACTACTATAATGGCTGTATAACTCAAAGGTAACCACATGACAGGATTGATGTATTAACTAACTTGATTATAGTAATCATTTCACAAAGTACACATGGAACTTCTTGAAATTTATGCCATTAACCTTATCTGATTTTTTTTAAATATCTTATTTATTTATTTGACAGAGAGGGACACAGTATGAGGGAATACAAGCAGGGGGAGTGGGAGAGAGAGAAGAAGGACCCCACAGAGCAGGGAGCCAGATGCGGGGCTTGAGCCCAGGACCCTGGGATCATGACCTGAGCCAAAGGCAGACGCTTAATGACTGAGCCACCCAGGCACCCCTATCTTACCTGATTTTTTAAAGTTTGTGACAATCTTACAAAGGTTATAGATGGTATTCTGATTACCTTTTTTAAAGATTTTATTTATTTATTTTAGAGAGATATAGAGAGTGCACGAGCCAGGAAGGGACAGAGGGAGGGGAGAGAGAGAAACTCACGTAGACTCCACACTGAGCACAGACCCTGACGCAGGCCCAAATCTCAGGACTCTGAGACTACGACCTGAATTGAAATCAAGAGTCAGACACTTAACTGACTAAGCCACCCAGGCACCTCTAGTATTCTCATTATTTTTATATCAATATGACTATCAAAAATCTTTAAGTGACAGCAGTAATTGAAAGGCAAATTTAAGACAAGTGACATAATTATTGAAAATCAAATTGCAATCTTTGTTGTCCTGACCAGTTTCCACAAAAAATTATGAATTTTCATGCTTTCAAATAATACAGGTATAGAAAACTGAATCCTACACTTCTTTCCTTGCACTATCTGAAATAAGAGGGCAAATAGTCACAAAATCACTTACTGAATGTATTAAATTTACCTAAAATAGAGCCCAAAATTTATAAAATACTGAAGTATGAAATATACAAACTTTGTGACTGTTTATTTCCTGCCTAGAAATACAGCTTAGTATGTTACTTAGCCCTGGAGAAATTGAATAAAAGTTATGGAATCAGTCTTAAATCAACCAATTGTGTAACAACTTCTCCCTAATACTTGCTTTGCATAAGAATGTGGAAAAGTCTAGAAAAATTATAAGTTTACGCTACTGCTCTATAAAATCTTAGTCTCGTGAGGTTCTTATAAGTCTATTATCATTTGCCTGGAGCCTTCCTTAGAACGAAAAATACAATCAACAGAATCAGAGCTCAAACTGAGAATTATCCTAGGCCCAGAATATGAGGAAAGAATGGCCATTCTTCTCACCTTGATTTTTCTCATGTATTTCAAACATACTTGGGAGATAAATTAACACCAACAATGATAGACCACATAAATTGTTTATTAGGTGTGCTTTGGTTGTGCCTGACGTGAGCTTATGGAGGTGTTTGAGAAATGAAGCATCATCTTCTATGGGAACATAGAAGAGGTCACTTTGTTACAAGTAAATGCTAAGGATTGTCAGTCTAAGCTTGAAACTACCCTTAGGAAAGGGGAGGTGTCTCCTGAATTTTGGAATTTTGTATATGATTTAGACCTATGTTTGTTTTCAACTGCATCTGAGAATAAGAACTCAAACTATATTCGTAAGTCATATAGTTTAAATTTGGATGCCAAGGGGAAGTGCTGCCAAGCACGAAATGCATCTACAAGCTACTAATCCCATAGCTGTTTCCTCATGCAGGGGTGATTTCAAGATGATAAAAATTATCAGAAATTCAGGAGAAACTTTCCTCATTTTACACATTTACTTTGTTTTTGTTTTTAAATATGGAATACATATATTTGATTAGAACTACTTAAAGCCCATTCTATCTAAGGGCAAATTAAATAAGAGACATTCTTATTTTTAGGATATTACAATTTTAGAGTTCCAGAGATTCACAGAAATTATATGATCCAGGTCTCTCCTGGGAAAAATGAGGTCCTTCGAAGATAAGTGCCTTGCTCAAGTCATATAGCTGGTTGGTAGGAGATTCAGACTAAAATATTTTGATCATATACAAACTATTGAACATATCAACAACTTTCTTCTTTTTAAAAAACTCACTAGGAATTAGGAGTATATACTCAATGTAATTACTTAACTTCTCCCTCATTAAATATGCACATATGAAACAAAATTGTTTTCAATTTTTAAATGATCTTATATTCAAATTTGATGTGTATCAGAGTAACCACTAAGATTTGTGGACTCTTTGAATTTTGTTAATTATAAAAATAATTATGCTAAGTGAAATAAGTCAATCAGAGAAAGACAATTATCATATGATCTCACTGATACGAAGAATATGAGAAACAAGACAGAGGATCACAGGAAAAGGGAGGGGAAAATGAAACAAGATGAAACCAGAGAGGGAGACAAACCATAAGAAACTCAATCTCAGGAAACAAACTGAGGGTTGCTGGAGGGGAGAGGGGTGGTAGGGATGGGGTGGTGGGGTGATGGACTTTGGGGAGGGTGTGTGCTATGTTGAGTGCTATGAATTATGTAAGACTGATGAATCACAGACTTGTACCCCTGAAACAAATAATACATTACATGTTAATTAAAAAAATTAGCCTCTATAAAATGCCTCACAAAATTTTGTATGTATAGCACATATGACACGAATATTTGGTTTTGTTTCTGAAGTGCCATGAAAATGCTGTTAAAATTTAATTATAAAATATTTCTAGATATTCTTCAAACAAAATGCAAAGTGAAACAGGATGCTGAGAGTATATTAAGAAAAATGTTTTGTTATTTTCCTTTTGTGGCTTATCCACACTTTGTCTAGTCTAGTAGAAGGGAGTCCTATAGAAAATTCTGTGGTCTGGGAGGCTGAGCTTCTGGATTATTAGATCTGCCCATTCTCTTTTCATTGTGATATTCTCCACCAATTCAAGGAGTGCTTTAGTATGTATGCGTGAGAGCTACCTAGACATATATGGCCTGGTAGAGCAATGGGTTTCAACCTCAGAAAAAGAAAGAGAATGTTTATTTTAAAAATGGAGCATGGGGGCGCCTGGGTGGCTCAGTGGGTTAAGCCTCTGCCTTTGGCTCAGGTCATGATCTCATGCTCCTGGGATCGAGCCCTGCATCAGGCCCTCTGCTCAGCAGGGAGCCTGCTTCCCCCTCTCTCTTTGCCTGCCTCTCTTCCTACTTGTGATCTCTCTCTCTCTGTGTCAAATAAATAAATAAAATCTTTTTAAAAAAATAAAAAATAAAAATGGAGCATGAAATTTTAAGACAGGCTAGCATGCAACTACAAGCAGCCTAGAGCCAATGGTGTCTGTAAGCTCCATTTACTCAGCCTGCAGAAGACAGATACACGGCCTTAATCATTACATTATACAACTAACCTGACACATTGACTTCCTACGTGATTCTGTGTTACTCTGTTCCCACGGTATTCCAGTGAACGCCTGTTATTCTTCCAGATTACACTTGCAGAAGTGTTAACATAAGGTCTGGCAATTTGTAGGTGCCCAGCAAAATAAGAAATTCCTCTCATCACAGTATAGAAGACATAGAGATAAAGATTGTGTAACTTTTACCTAAACAGTACCAGAAACTATTAAAAAATACTCTCTGGACTATAAAACTAGAAGCCATAATCCATATACTCTTGAAACTGTCAGTTTTTGGGAAGCTCATATAACATGCCTAACATTCATTTCCATTACCAGAGTCCTGATAATCTTTGGAAAAGATGAAATCCATGTTTAATTCCACCTTAAAAGTGTCCTGAATGAAATGAAAATTAGATCTTTTGGGAACTTCACTTCCATTCTTGTTTCTGACCTGATGAACCTTGCTTTTTCTGATAACTCCCATCCATTCTACTAGAAGGTCTAGGTTTTCCCTCTCATCCCTTTTCTTTTTTCTACTCTCTTTCCAACCCTTTTCTCAATCATCTGCTCCTTGTGAGCAGATGTGAAATGAATATTTCTGATGCAGTGTGAAATGAACTTAGTGGCCATCTGGTGGCTTTCACCAGCCCTTCCCTTTTAGTCTCCCCAGGACTCTTCAATCTTCCTTTAACAGCCTCTTCCACACACTTTGTCTGTATTGCTTAGGTTGGTCTGACCCTATGCCCCATTCTTTCCCTTCTCCCTTCTCCAGCCCCACTCCAGGAATGAACATGTGGCCCAAACTGAACAGTCATCATGTTCCACCTTTCCAGAAACAACGAGTAGGTCAGAGATACATATTTGACTTGACTCTTCTAAAATTATTGAGAAAAGGGGTCTCTCACTTTGTCAGTGGGGTGAAGTTATGAGAACATCATCATGGAGTCACTAGTAGACATGTCATTATAAGAAAAGAACTTTGCCAAGAATTAAGCCACGTGCAGGAAATCAAAATTAGGAAAGTGAGAGGAGACGTGGCGACATGATTTGAGCACCTAGAACTCTGGATTTTTTTCAGTTATGTCAGCAAATAGATTTCAGTTTTGCTTTAACTTGTTGGAGTTGGGTCTTTGTTATTTGCAAGAGAATAAGTTCTGAGAAATACACTTTTTTTTTCTGGACTCCACTGTAAGTGCAATTTAGTTCTTCTATAATAAGAAATTCAGAAACATGTCCCAGCTCTCCCTCCAACAAGAGTTAGTGTTTCTAGCTTGAAACACCTTTTGACGTAAACAGCTTTTTGAAGTCTACAGTCTAAATGTGTTTATTCTGTGCCAACATATTCTTGAAAAGAATGTGTCTAATTACCGAGTGGTTAACAATACATTATTATCATTATTAATATAATATTAATATTAATATCACTAATATTAAATTATTTCATTTCTTTAGTCACTAAATTTTGTTATTTCATTATTCAGTGCATATGTGGATACCATTTGAAAATGAAACTACAAACATCAATTACTTAATAAAATTCCAGTTTAAATTCACAGACTTGAAATGAGAGTTGGTGTACAAAACATGCAAAATCTAGTCAAATATACTACGGCATGCAGGTTTTTAAATATAGGATTCCATAAATTGCTGGAAGTAAAAAGCTTGAAGGGTATTGTAAATCAGATATTATATTGTTTATTCGTTGCCATATTTAGTACTAAGAGAAGATATTGTGACTTCAGAACTAAGCAAAATTTCTACTCAAGACTATTGTGCTTAAGAAAACAAAGGACAAAAAGAGAATGTTGAATATGCCAAGTATGTAAATATACAGTTATTTTGTGTTTGCTTTGAAGACAGTGAAAACCAAAATCTTACTTATGCAAAAGAAATTAAATTTTTAATTAAGTTGTTTTCCTTCTCTGAAAGCAGAAACAATTTTCTTATAATTCCTTTACACAAGAAATTTTATAGAAGATATATTTAAAAGTAATGTGACACATAGTACATTTTTTTGGTAAGAGATGCTAGGCACCAGCTTTTTTACTATTTGTAATAGAGGCTGTAGAATTCAGTATTCTTCATCAGCTTAAAAGAGGTTTTTAATTTTTCTCAGTAAAGCCAACAGGAGGATTTGTTCATTGAATCTGTACTCTGGAATGAAAATTAAACATGCTCTGCATATATGGAAACTTATATAAACCAAATTATAAAAGCTATAGCCCTTATATAATCTTTATCCCTCATGAATTAGTAAATTATATTGGCCTCAATTGGATTTTTGTCTCTGTTATACTATGATAGTTATTGATAACTATAAGTCAAGTAGTTTCAATTTAATAATACATTCAGTTATTCATGTAACAAGTATTTATAGAGTGACTAGTATGCATTCAGATCAGTAAACAGACTAAGTTCCTATCCTAAAGGAGCTTACACATTAGTAGAGGAAGACAGCAATAAACAAACAATTATATAAAATCAGATAATGGTAAGTACTATGGAGAAACAAAGCAAAATAAGAGGTATGATGGTTAAATTTTATGGGTCGGGGTGACTAGGCCATAGTTCCTGATTTTTGGTCAAACACCAGTCTAGATGTGTCTGTGAAAGTATTTTTTTAGATGTGATTAACATTTAAATCAGTAGGCTGAGTAAAAGACCCTCTATAATGTGTATGGTCTTCATCCAATCAGTTGAAGGTCTTAAGAGAAAAGATCAAAGTTCCTTGAAGAAAAAGAGATTCTGCCTCTGGACTGCCTTTGAACTCAACATTGCAACAACTTTGCCCTGATGGCCTGATGGCCTAGCCTATAGATTTTGGACTTGCCTGCCCCCACCATCACATGAGCCAGTTTTTAAAAATTAATCTTTCTCTCTCTTTCCTATCTGTGTACACACATGCACACCAAACATCATATCGCAAGAGGAATGGGAAAGGCCATGGTGAGAAAGTGATTGCTATTTTACACAAGGTAATGAAGAAAGGTTGGATGAGGTGATATTCAACTAAGGGCCTACAGGCAATAAAGAAGCTAGACATGAGGTCATCTGAAGGAGGAGTCTAAGAAGTGAGAACACCAAGTACAGAGGCCCTGAGGCAGGAGTAGGATCAGCATGATCAAGGAACAACACAGTAGCCATGTGGCTAAAGAGGAATGAATTAGGTAGAGAGTGATCCAAAATGAGTTCAGAGAAGTGAAGGAAGAGGCTGATTTCACAGATACTTCAAAAATACTGGTTTTACTCTGAGGAAAATGGTAAGGTGCTTGAGAGTTTTTTCACCAGAGGAGTAAATATGATCTGAATCATATAATTAAATATGATCTGACTCCTGTAATTGAGTTGAGAGTTAGAATGAAAAGGACACATGCACTAATCTGGATGAGTGATGATTGGATGGTATTACTTGGGTACTGACAGGGATTACTTTCTTGATAGACTCTGATTAGAGCAGACAATATCGGATCAGACGTACAGGATGAGAGGAAAGAGTCAACGTTTTTGACCTGAGCAACATTAGAATAATGGAGTTGCTATTGCTGGAGATGGGTCATGTTGAAGAAAGGAAAATAGGTGTGGGTGGAGAGATCCATTGTGCTTTGCTTACACTGAGATTTGAGATGCTGATGATTCATCCAGCGGCGGTGTGGAGTAGGCAGCTGGAGGCAAGCATGGCTCAGGATAGCAGTTTGTGAGTCATTTGCTTCGAGACCCTAGTTATTAGCCTGGGTTTTACTACCTCTCAGGGGGCATGTGGGAAAATATTGGGGCTTCTCAGTTGTCCTAATGACTTGGGAGAGTAAACTGACATTGAGAGGGCACTAACTAAAGATTCTAGAGCAATTCAGAGAGCAATCCTGACAGCTTCTGAATTTCTCTGGATTTTTCATAATTCTTGAATGTCTTCTGGAGTCAATTTCAGTAAGGTTAACAATTTGTTTTCGTACATTTTCTAAGTTTTTCCAGAATCTGACTGCTATGCAAATCAATAGACTATTGCATTGTTTTGTTTTCAATTTCTCAAGAATTTTTCACATCAGCTGTATCATCATTACTGATATTTGAGATAATAACTGACCTGTCCCTAAATACCAGTCTGCCTTTATAGTTGCCTGTCTTATGCAAAAATATGGTGGCAGAGTTTTAAGACTCTTTAAAATATACTTAGAATCAAATACTATTAAATTAATGAAGATACATGAAATGAAAGGATCTTATAAAATATTATTAATAAATATTATAAAATACTTAATCTCACTGGTATTCTTTCTGTATTAAAAATTTTATAACACTGTAATAAGATCTGTGCTATGAACTTATTGAAATTTTTACTGCTAGACTGCTTCTTTTTCCAGTTCATCTTCTATTCCTAGTTGCCTATCAAAGAATATGGTCTTTTTTTTTTAAAAAGATTTTATTTATTCATTTGACACAGAGAGAGAGATCACAAGTAGGCAGAGAGGCAGGCAGAGAGAGGAGAGAGGAGGAAGCAGGCTCCCCGCTGAGCAGAGAGCCCGATGTGGGCCTCGATCCCAGGACCCTGGGATCATGACCTGAGCCGAAGGCAGCGGCTTTAACCCACTGAGCCACCCAGACGCCCAAAGAATATGGTCTTCATGATCTTGTTAAGACTAGAAGCAACGAGTGGACTTCTAAGTAAAAAATCTATTTTATGCGATAACATTTGTATACCATATAGAGTATTTTTGACACAATACTTAAATAAATATGGCTCAGCTTATTTATGAGAGTATCAGAGTGTCATTTTTTCTCATTTCTGTCATTTTAATAGTCTATAGTTGATTAAGAATGTCATTCTTACTTTAAAGTTATTTACCTCTTATCATAAAGCAGACCTCAGTTCTTTATGTTTTTCTTTTTTGTCTAACTGTAGTTTTTACTTTAGTGTCCACCTAAAACCTTTGATTCCTCATTTACTGCTACTTCTGATACAGAATAATTTCTGGTCTGTTTATTCATCATACAGTCCAACTTATTTATTACAAATAATTGCAAGCACTTGTGTACTTCATTATATGTCTTTTAGGTAGTCAAGCCTATGCATTCGCATGATGAAATATATACCATTCTATCATAAGTGTATTTTATTATAGTTTATTTTAATTTTGTATTACACTTATAGATAGCATTATATTGATTATTATTAATCATTTGTTTGGGTAGGTTATATTTATCCATAGATTAAATTTTAGGATGGAAATATAGGGGTATTATAAATGATTGTTATAAAACACGGCATAGCATTTGATAGAGATTAAAACACCCATCCTAGAGAATAAGTTGCTGTATTAGTCAGAGTTCTCTGGTAAAATAGAGGAGGTCAGTCTTTTGTTCTATTCAGGCTTTCAACTGACTGAAGGAGGCCCACACACATCATGGAGTGTAATCTGCTTTACACAGGTCCACTGATTTAAATATCAATCCTAGGGATGCCTGGGTGGCTCAGTTGGTTAATCAGTTGCCTTCAGCTCAGGTCATGATCTCAGGGTCCTGGGATCAAGTCCTGAATTGGGCTCCTTGCTCATCAGGGAGCCTGCTTCTCCCTCTGCCTCTGCCTGCCACTCTGTCTGCTTATGCTCTCTCTCTCTCTCTGACAAATAAATAAAATAAAATCTTTAAAAAAATATTTCAATCCTATACAAAAAATATACTCACAGAAACATCTAGAATGTTTACCCTGTTTTTCCCATTACATCAATCATTATACTTTATTTTAATATCTGTTTCTTCAATATCCTGCACATTCCATGAGAAACAAGGATTATATCTGACTTTTTCTTAACTCCACTCTTAGCACTTCACACAGTGTGTGGTGTGTAGTAAGCACTCTATATGCCACTCTAAATTACCATATTCCATCAAGCTCAAATCCTTTGATGTTGGTATTTTCTTGAAGCTTTTTATACTACTAGGTAATGACTGCTAATTAGCTGAACATGATCATAAAATACCAGAATTATAAGATGCATCCCAATTTGAAAATGCTAAAACACTTTCAAATAGGCATCTTGGAATTGATAAAATGTGGTAATGAATCACTCAACATCACAGATTCCAGCTATTAACTTCCGATGTGGGGTGTAGACCACAAAGATGTTAACTAATAATTATTTGAATATTTCAGTATTTTACCTTCTGAGTTTTGAAATAATTGAGATTATAGACTTACTACAAGGATTACATGCAACCTTCTTCAATTTCTCCTAAGAAGCAAAATACCTTATTGTGAATTGCTCTTCATATTGTTGACTCTCCAAAATGCAGCCCAGAGAGGCAAGTGCTACAGAAGAGGGAGGAAATAGGAGCAAGCACTAGAAGTTAAAGAAGACAACATGCACTGTGGATTGGCCCGATGTCACTTGAAACTTCACTCACAACTTTGGACTCTGGATACTCAATCTTTAACCTGCATGCTATTGGGCAATCAGTTTATATTTCTTTTACAATCGTGAAAAGAAAAGTGTAGTATATTCCAAATAATGTTTTGACATTAAATATTGAGAAAAATATTAGAAGCCAGCACATCCTCATTTTTTAAAATCTTTTCAAGTTTAGCGTGAAAAATATGAATAAAACTACTTTGAGTTGTGGAAGATACTATTCTCATGGTAATCCTCCATAGCAAATTCTAATCCCCTTCCCACCCTTCCTCTCTCAAAAGGATTCCTAGGGTAAACAGTGGAAGGTCATTACTCAGAAATGCAAAAAGTTTTAAATTGTAGCCTTGATTACACACACACACACACACACACACACACACTTGAGCACACTGGGATATTGCCTAGTGGAATAACTTGACCTTGTGGTGGTCTCAGCTAGGGTCTAACTCCTCTCGCATCTCGACCTTCTGGCTTCATCCCCACCGCCTCATGCCAGAAGCTCTATTTAACATCAGGTAAAGTCAGTTACAGGTTTTTCCNAATTGCCCCCCTTTTTTTTTTTTTTTTTTTTTTTAGGAAGTGAGGCTGGCCTAAGTACTAGGCATTGCACAGTGAATTTTTTTGCTATTTAAATTTAGGTGTAATATACAGTGTAAAGTTCACATATGTAGACACCCTATAACTACCATCCAGATCAAGATGTAACTCACTTCCAGCCCCTAAAATTTCCTCAGTGCCTCTTCCCCCCACAAAGGTATTATTCTGATTTCAGAATGATAGATTAGTTTTATATGAAGCTATATTCATGTAAGTGGAATTTTATCCAGTATGTATTCTTTGACTTCTTTAAATCAATGTTGTCTTAAATCTATTCATGCTGTTGCGTTGTAATTGTGTTATATTTTATTGTATGAGTATTCCACAACTTATCTATCCGTTTGAATGTTGATAGGCATTTTGGTTGTTTCCAGTTTGGGACTGGCAACTTTTTTTGTGGCAAAATATACATAACATAAAATGTATCATTTTGACCATTTAAGTGTACAATTCAGTGGCATTAAGTATACCCACATTGTAGTGCAATCATCCCCACCATCCATCACAGAAATTTTTCATCTTCCCAAACTAAAACTCTCTGCCTATTCAACAATAACTCCCTATTCCTCCAACCCCCCAGTCCCTGGCAACCTCCATTCTATTTTCTGTCCCTATGAATTTGACTACTCTATGTACATAATATAAGTAGAATCATAAGATATTTGCCTTTCAGCAACTCTCTTATTTCACTTGGCATAATGTCTTCCAAGTTCATCCAGGTTGTAGCATATGTTAAAATTTCCTTCCTTTAGGGGTTCCTGGGTGGCTCAGTTTGAAGAGTCTACCTTTGGCTCAGGTCATGATCCCGGGGTCCTGGGATTGAGTCCTGGATCAGACTCCCTGCTCAGCGGCAAGCCTGCTTCTCCCTCTCCCAATCCCTCTGCTTGTGTTCCCTCTCTTGCTGTGTCTCTCTCTGTCAAATAAAATAAATAAAATCTTTTTAAAAAAAAGAATTTCCTTCCTTTGTAAAGCTAATTAATATTCCATTGTATGTATATACATGTCATTTATCCATTCATCTGTTGATAGATACTTGGTTTCCTTCCATCTTTAGATTATTGTGAATAATTTTAATGAACATGGAAGTACTATTGTCTGGTCAAGTCTCTGTTTTCAATTTTTGGGGGTACGTACTCAGAAGAGAAATTGCTGGATCATATAGTAATTTTGTGTTTAATTTTTTAGGGAACTCCCAAACTATTTTCCACAATGACTATACCATTTTACATTCTCGCCAGTAATGCACAAGTATTCTAATTTCTCCACATCCTTGCCAACAGTTGTTCTTTTCTATTTTTATTTTTATAATAGCCATCCTAATGGGTATGAGATAGTATCTCATTACTGTTTTAGTTTGCATTTCCATAATGATTAGTGATGATAAGTATTTTTTCATGTGCCTATTGGCCATTCATTGATCTTCTTTGGAGAAATGTCTATTCAAGTCCTTTGCTCATTTTTTTAATAGGGTTTTGTTTGTTTGTTTGTTTTTTGTTTTGTTTTGTTTTGTTGTTGGAGCTGAAGACTTTGGATCCCTTTCTTTCTGCAAGGGTAGAATTTTTTCTTTACCTCTGCTATTTCTGTACTCATAAAAAGGCAACCTATGTTGGTATGTTTCTTCTCATTGCTAATCTATGAAAGCATTAATCTTATTTAAACACAGTAATGCATTTTTAATGTTCTTTTCTTAACATGTTATCCATTATTGTTAAATGTTTGAATCAGAGGAAGAACTGTAGATTACAAACTGCAGAAAGTTGAATTAGAATTTTTTTTCCACATATACTTTTTGAGGGGTTTGAAAAGCATATTTATTATGGTCACTTTAAAAATGTAAAAATAAATACTAAGGAAATAAACATCCAATACATGAATACTTCTAAGTGAACATCATCTTTTTGTTCCAGAGAGATCAGTATATGAGGAAAGATCAGTACATCTGGCAGAGAAGTCCAGATGCATGGGGTGAGGTAATAGATAAAGCACACCAGCTCCACAAATACTCTAAGTGTTGTTATGTTTTACTGAAGATCTAAGAACTTTAGAGCAAGATTTCTCAACCTCAACCTTATTGATATTTTAGATCAGATAATTCTTTATTAGAAGAATGTCCAGTGCCTTGCAGGATACTTAGCAGCATCCCTGGTTTCTACCCACTAGTCTGCACCAGTATCCTCCCAGACATGACAATCAAAAATGGTTAAGGATGTTTTCAAATGTGCCCTGAGTGTACATTTTCCCTGGTTAAGAGCCACTGCTTTAGGTCTGTGAGTGAAATATACTTAGAGTGATCCCTCAATAGAGAGAAACTGGGTTCCCATGGCTAACATCACATCACACTGGGATCATAAGGTAATGTAAGGTATTTAAGCCACACAGACCTTTGCTAGAATGATAGAGACCACTACAAATTTACTCAATCAGGTTGCCTTCCAGGTTTTTTTCTTTAATTAATGCAAACAGGGATAGTAATGGTCTGTAACCACTCTATATACACAGGCTAAAGTATACATAGAAAGATCCAAAGAAAATGTAATGGAAAGATCTAGAGAAAACATCAGGGCAAATTAAGTAGAATTTTCTAAACTAAAGGACATGGAAGAAAGTCAGTATGGTGACAGTGCCTGAGAGATAAACATCATGTAGGGCAGAAGAAGATGCTTCACGCTAAAGGTATATTGGGAGACAATGGGATGGTGATGGAAGTGGTGGGAAGATACATATTTGGGATTGATAATACAGAAAGGGAATAAAGTAACATCAGAACTTCAGAAGACTTAAGTGTCTTCTTACAGAGGTATCCTTACATACATAGGACTGGGGTCATCCTACGAATAGCCTTGCCTGAAAATATGCTGGAAACTTTACCTGAGCCAGATACTTCTCATCAGTGCTGGAATTATTTTATGCATGATACATAGTCAGGATTGAATGAACTTCTCTCGTTCATTACCAGCCTCCCCAAGCTAGCAGAGCCTGGTCCAAGTAGATTCAAGAATTCTGAGGTATGGCGCTAGAACCATGACAATTTATCCAGAAGTCTATGGGAGTCATGCTAACAGGTCTTTGACCTACAATCGAATCTCCAGAGAGGTTTGCTTTGAGAATTAAATAGAATTCACTGAAACAGCATAAGAAAAGTTCCTGGTTTGGGAAAAGTAGCTTCATTATTATCGTCATTACTGTTATAATATTATTGTTGTCTTTAAAGTAGCACAGTGCAAATACTTAGCATTGAGATTACTTGTGGAAATGGGGTCCCAGCACTGACTTCTGGCTTGCCTCTAACAGTGGTCTTGCAGAAGATCAGAAATTAGGTATTTGGTTGCCTCTAGAAGAGTATATTTAAAGGATTATTTCTGCTTAATAGTCTTTTAGCATGTATCCAGCAAAGAAATAGTTGGAGCATAAGAAAATCTGGGTAGATTTATGGAATAGAGCAAGATTATAAAACTAAAAGAAATAAAAAATATTATTTAGGTCTTTGCAAAAAATGTTCAGGAAAGTGTGTACTCTGATAAGGTTAGTCATTTCTCTTTAAATATATTCCTATGGTGGGCGCCTGGGTGGCTCAGTGGGTTAAAGCCTCTGCTTTCGGCTCAGGTCATGATCTCAGCGTCCTGGGATCGAGGCCCGCATCGGGCTCTCTGCTCAGCAGGGAGCCTGCTTCCTTCTCTCCCTGTCTCTCTGCCTGCCTCTCTGCCTACTTGTAATCTCTCTCTCTGTGTCAAATAAATAAATAAAATCTTTAAAAAATAAATAAATAAATAAATATATTCCTATGGTCATTAAATTTCTTAATGCAGATTTTTAAAAATCTTTGAGTGGAACTAGTTTGAGAAAGTGGGGGAAGATAATTCAACATTTCTTTACTCAGAATTTTAATTCAGCAGTTTGGGAAATTCAAAGGATGAGGGGCTATACAGTCACACTTCATTTTAAACTATCACAGCTATAGTTAAAAGTACTATTTGTTTACTTTGTGTAAACCAGCTAATTAACAAGACATGATTTGTTCTATGGTTTAAACTACTGTATGTGATTTCACAGTAAGTGATTTGTAAGATTTTCTCCAGAAGTTGCTGATAAATGTCAAGGAAAATGATTTAATTTAATCTTTATGTATCACTTGCAAATTTTAAGATTATCTTTAGCACCTTCTTTCTCAACTGATCTCAAACTAAAAATAACAAATTGTTATAAAGTCAGGGAAAAACTAAGAAATTTTGGCATTTCTGCATTCAATGTTAATAAGTTATTAGAATCATAAACTAATTTTGTTAAAGTATAGGTATGATTGATCTGTGTTGGCAATCTATAGTCCAAGAACATGGAAAAGAAGAAAATTAAGATTGCCATGTGGGAATTAATTATGAACCGCCCAAAATGGAGTAAAGCACTTAGTGTTACACAGTGGATCCCAGGCTTAAGTAAGTCTAAAGAAAAAATTTTTCATTTGGAAAGAGGGTGAACAAACTAGAAGAGCTGAAAAAGTGGTGAGGTAGAGAGCCTACACTGGCTGTGTGCAGGTCATTGCTTCCCAAAGTTGGGGTGCCCTGGCCCACCCAATTCTTCTGGCATCTCTGTTCTTACGGGTAACATATACCTACTGTGAAGGCAACTACATATCCTATGTCATCCAGTATATGATTCATTTACCTAATCCCCTTTGCTCTAATTTCATGTTTATCAAGCCCTATTTGATCATAATCTGCTATTATAAGCATGCCAGTGTGAACATATCGATTCTAGTAATAATTGTAAATAATGCATTGTGATGCTATCTTACACATTATAGCTTGTGAGCTTCTGAGACATAGGTTCACTTCTAAAAGATGTTTGACCATTCAGAGGCTGGTAGATCAAGTTCTGATCCTGCATAGCAGCACCTTAGCCTCCAATCTGTGATGGATTCACTAAGATTAGCACCACTTGGTAAGGTTTTGTGACAGCTTCCAGGTGGCCTCCCTGGGTGACAGCCACCTTTCCAACTTCCTGAAAACATCTACACAGTATGTTAGCAGTTTTCATCGGAGCAATTAAATAAACAGGCATATTGATATTACTCTGAATTCATGACTGCTAATTGCAGTTTGGCTCCCAAGAAGACTGTCCAATACTCTTCCATGCTTTTCTTTTCAGTTCATTCTTCCAATCTCTCAGGGAAATATTTCCCATCTTCTTCACACCCCCCACAAACATCCCTTACCAGACACTTTCAGTGGATGACCTGCTCTCACACTCCAACAAAAACAGAAAGCATCAGAAACTCATCTTCCCGTCACTTCATCCACCAATTTATCTTAACCTGCAGCTATTTCAGAGGAAGGGGTCTTCTCTTCAATCTCAGAGGTGCAAGTCTTTCTACCAGGGGTCAAATTTATCATATGTTTTTGAGTTTCATCCCAATCAGCATTCTCAGGATTTTTATTCCATCGAGTATCCCACTTCCTTTATATCAATCTTTGACGGTTCTACTGGGCCCTCCCTATCAACATTCAAATATGCTTTCTTTCAAATTAAAAATAATAGAAAGAAAGAAATGAGTACATTAAACAACAAACTTATCTCTGCACCCCATATCTCCTACCAAGCCATTATCTGGTGTCTCTTCATGCTTTCACAGCCAAGCTTTTCCAAAGAATTGACCTTAGATTCTATCCTTTTCCATTTCTTGCCTTCCTTTTCTGCCTTGACCCATTATATCATAACATCTCCATTAAAAGCTCACCCTCTGTTGTTGACACTGACTTCAGCGTTGTTCCATTTAGAGAAATGTTATGTTTCTCGTAACAAGGGATGCTGCATCATTTAAAACAGTGAATAAAGCTCTTCTTAAGACATTCTTCCTTCATCCCTGTGACTTTTCACTCTGCGACTCTTCCGAACCTTGTTTTTAGGCTCTTTAGGGTTTTTTTCCTCCCCTACCAAGATTTAGAAGAAAACTAGAGGAAATGGAGTTGAAATCTGAACAAATGGATATTTATTCCTAACACCAAAAACTGAGTGGAAGTTAGGGCCATTCCTGAAATATGAAACACTAAAGAAGAAAAATCTTAGGAATGGAAGGAAAAGCCCCTTACAGTGGATTTTGAACAGTGTTCACTTTGAGAATCTTGTGAGACACCAAATGGAGATTTTTTTCAGACATACAGAAAAAGGGATTAAAATTTAGAAAACAGAGTCAAGATGGGTATGTGTAAGAATTTTCTGCTGGTAGATAATGTTTGAAAGTCTGAAACTAATAGCATCATCCAGGGAATGAGTACATAGTAGTGTGTAATAAGATAGCCTGATATCCAGTCCCAAGATATTCCAAAATACAAAGTTTAATAGATGGTATTTAGAACCTGGAAATGGATAAGACCATCTAGGGAAAATGTAAGGATTCTAAACACAAGATGCTGAGGATCAAGTCCTGGGCCCAGCAAATTTTAAAGGTTGAACAAAAAAGGAGATTCCTACAAGAGAGTGAGAGGGAGTAGCTAATGAGGTTTAAGTACATCTTGGAGATTGAATCTTCAAGGCCAAGAGAAAGAAGTGTTGCATTTGTGGAAGGAAGGAAGGAAGGAAGGAAGAAAGAAGGAAGGAAGGAAGGTGGAAGGAGGAAAGAGAGGGAGGAAAGGCAAAAGGGAAAGAGGGGTGATACAGTTTGATCTGTGTCCGCAGAAAAGATATGTTGAAGTCATAATCCCTGTTACCCATGAATGTGACCTATTGGAAAAGAGAGTATTTGCAGATGTACCAAGTCAAGATGAGGTCATACTGGATTAGACTGGGTGGATTAGAAGGAGAAATTTTGGACACAGACACAGAGGGAAGACAGCCATGTGAGGAAAGAGGCAGAAATTGTAGCGCTAATGCCACAAGCCTGAGATCTCCAAGGACTGCTACAAAGATTGCTGGCAACCACCCAAAACTAGGGAAAGGCAAGGCAGGATGCTTCTCAAGAGCCTTAAGAAGGGGTGTGACTCTGCCTACAACTTGATTTCAAACTCCCAGCCTCCCGAACTGTGAGAGAATAAGTTCCTGTTATTTTAAGCCACTAAGTATGTACTAATTTGTTAAGATAGGATGAAGAAACTGAGTAAGGGACAGGAGGAGACGCTGGGTAGGGAGAGACAGGTAAGGGGCAGAGTGACTAGGCTCATGCAGAGGGCTACATAACCAGGCTCACAGAAATCCCAGTTGTGGAGAAAGGCTATAGGCAAGGTATTAACCAGAAAGAAGGGAACATAATAAATCCACCTTGTTTGTTCTAAATTCAGATGAGATATTTTCATTACATTTACCCATCCACTTTGTTTGTCTTAAATATTATAGACAAGACATTTACCAAGTTCCGTGATCAGTTTTCTATAAAAGACCAACCATAAAAACCCTCAATGGCAACCTATATGGGACCCCATCACTCTAGAGAACGCCTTTCCTTTCTTTTCCTTTCCCTTCCCTTCCCTTCCCTTCCCTTCCCTTCCCTTCCTTTCCTTTCCTTTCCCTTTGGTTCTCACCTTCCTTTAATAAACTTTCACTTCACTTCACCCCATTGTCCGTGAGATTCATTCTTTGACTCTGTGAGACAAGAACCCTGCAACCCCACAACAGAACTAATACAGAAAAGGAGGAATGTCAGGTTGACATTCACAATGCAATAATATTTACATAAAATTTCTCTCTCTGTGCAAAGAGGAATACAAGCTTTTACTTAATTTCTTGCATATAATTATGTGTTGTGTTTTGTAGTTACTGATTTTCTTCTAAAAACTTCAAAATTTCCTAAATTTTATGTGAATTTTAAAACAGAAATTCCTGCCTTATGTCCTTGAAACAAAACTCATATTGCAAAGTAAACTATGTAAGTAACTCAGGGGAAGGAGAGCACGAAATCCGTATTCTCTAGATACGAAACACATTTTGTTTTCCTTTTGTGCATCATTCACGCCATGTTTCAGACTTCGTGAAGACCCACGCTTTTTGAAAGTGTTCAAGAAGCATTAAGGATAAAATGATCTTATAGAAAATAACAATAATTATGACTTTCTTTGCTTTTGCCTCTCATTTTCTGCATTGAGGAGGAACTGAAATTATGTGTAGTTACAGGAATGGCTGGTCCTGAATATGAATACTAGCAAAGAAAAAACTCTGATTCACTTTTTGAAAGTTTAAATCAAGAGCAATAGTCATTTCCAAAGAGTAGTATGTGTTTCTGATTATAAATGAAATGCATGCCAGTCAGATGCAATTTGGAAATCCAGATAAGTACAGAGACAAAAGTGATGATCATTCACAATTCCTACCACTTTAAACAAACTCTATTAACAAAAGAGTGTTAACAGTGTTTCTAATATTTTATTTAGGCACATCATTTTTACCATGGTTTAGGTCATGCTGTATATATTTACTTTGAACCCCTGGTTTTCACTAATAATACATACTGAATTCTAAGAATTATTATGGGGCACCTGGGTGGCTCAGTGGGTTAAAGCCTCTGCCTTCAGCTCAGGTCATGACCTCAGGGTCCTGGGATCGAGCCCAGCATTGAGCCCCGCATTGAGCCCCGCATTGGTCTCCCTGCTCAGCGGGGAGCCTGCTTCCTCCTCCTCTCTCTCTGCCTGCCTCTCTACCTACTTGTGATCTCTCTCTGTGTCAAATAAATAAATAAAATCTTTTAAAAAAATAAGAATTATTCTATATCGCAAAAAGATTTTTACATTATTTTTCATGGTGGAATAATATTCTATGGTTTAGGGTTCTCATAATTTAGCCACTCTCTTGTAACACATTTAGGTGTTTTGTTTGTTTTTTTACATTATTAACATGTTGTGATGAGCATACATAGCTTTTCAGCCCCCACATATTTTACTATATCTTTCGATGTGGAAATGCTGCTTCAATAGTAATAATATGCTGACTGACAAGTATATTAACACTAAAAATGAAAATAAAAAATATTTTAGAACGGCTTTTGTTTTGAGAAGCAAAGGAAACATATAGGCCCTAATGTTTTCCAATCATTAGCTCTGAGTAAAGAAGAATTTCTGCACAAAGAGCTAAGATACTCCCCCACCAGCATCTCAGAATGGCAAAAGAATACTCTGGAATCCTCAGGTACTAACTGATGAAATATTGTCGTCTTCTATTAATTTAGGAAATGCTATTACACAAGGAATTTCTCCAGAACGTGCCATTACAATTACAATTGAAACTGGCTCTCGTTTCTCTAACTACCAGAATAAGCCACTCTGCTGAGATGACTAAATTATTCGTGCAAAAGGATCTGTGGATATGTGTATATAATTAAACTATGAACTTCCATAACCATTGAAGAGTGTTTTTAATTATAATCTCTGGTGATTGCTTTGCAAACCACATAAATTATTCAATTTGAAAATGCATGAGTGACCCTAGACAAATCACTTGACACTTTAGTTTCCTGCATGTAAAACAAGTAAGATAATAATTTGTGGGGGGCAAGAGGAAAGCATGTATAACAATGGACTCGTTTTTAAAGTTATCATTATTACCATTATAAACAAGTAACTAATGATCATAATTTGAATATTTAGAATTGCCAGTTCTTGCAAATATTATCGACTGTAACACTACTTCTAAATTGTGTTTTCTGCTCTCCCCCCCCCAATTTTTTACATTAGAAGAGAGAAAATGCCAATAGCATATCAGTTTTACTTCGAAGTTCATAAAATCTTTATGTGAAAAAAATCACTGAAGCAATACTACAAGGATATTACATTCTGGGCTGCTGTTAATAACTTGTGTGGAATATTGGAATATTCAACAAATATAGCATATCAAATCCATAATCATTGCCAGAGGGGTTGTCAGAGTTTCCCCCATCAGTCTAATAAAGTTGACCAAAAAAAGCTAAATTCATAAAATACCACAGAATAAACTTTCCAGTCCCCTGTAAACATATTTTTTTAAACAATTCAGTAGTTTGCTTCCAATCTGAAATGATAGAATGTTTACCTGATTTTTGGAGATTTTATTTAAGATGACAAGATTTAACATAAACTGGCATCCATAAATTGAGAACTATATTTTGCGGGAACCTCTGAGAACTTCTGTGATTTGATTGACATGAACATAAAGAGTCTGTTATAATGGCAAACAAGCAGCTATAATGTCTCTTTTTTCAAAGAGAAGTTCTCCCAAACAAAGTTATTGTGTCTTAATGGTAACTATTCTATTGATAGAAACTTTTAAATCGGCTACATTCCTTATGTGTTTTGCTGTTATAAAAACTTCTTTAGTAGTAAGTTTGGTGAATAGTAATCCCAAACTATTCTGATTTAGAATATTCTGATTTCAAGTGCAACACAGTTTTAAAGTTTTCCCTAGTACCTTTGTCTTTTTTCCCTTTAATTTCTGTTGTTTTTGTCATCTCTACTATTTTTTTTCCATTCTGTAATCTGGATGCTTACTTTGTGTCAGCTAATCTTCTAAACTAAAAGTTTTAAGTGAAATCTTTTAAACCAAAGCTTGTGATTTTCTTGTCTGATTGGCTTTAATCACAACGGTACACGGCCCACATTAATTTTACTCTTATAAGTTTGACTTCTTTTAGCTATCATGTGAACAAAGTCGCATGTTGTGTGTCTGTCCATAAACGAAAAAAAAAAAAAAGATTCTACTCAGTTCCTCTTCTCATCTTTCCCATCCATTATTGTTACTGCCTTCAAGCAAGCAAATCAGTGGAAACTTTGATCATTTTTCATTCATCTTACTTAACTAAATTTACTTTTCCCTTCAGGAAACTTCTGAAATTTATCCCTCGCTCCATAAAGCTATTGCTGGGAAAACCTCACATATATTTTAATGTTAACATTTTGGTTCTTGCAAATTTCTCCTTCATGATATATATTCTATCAAACCTCAGGGTGGATAAACTATCTATGTAAAAGTAATTTTTTTCCATTAAAATAATCATTTAATTCATTCTCTCAGTCTTTCAGATTGCATAATTACTGCATTTTTTTCATTCTCAAATTGTTTTTGATTGTACTCTTACCATTTGGTTTTTCTAATCAATTTCTTTGTTGGTTTTGTTTTTCACTCGGTACTTATCTCATTACTAATTATACCTAAATATTCCTGATGTTAAAAAAAAGAAGACAATTTGGGTGGTACAAATATACTTTATTTAACATTTCATGAAGTAAGAAAGTCTTCCTTCAGAAAACTGCCAGATGGGGCCAAGGCAAGAAGCTTTTATAAGATGAAGAATAATGAACAAGGAAGAAGGAAATCGAAAATATCTGACTGACTGGAGCCACAGGTTAAACTTGTTTGGGATGAGAAGGAACAAGGAAATAAGTATAGAGCCCAGAGTTGGGTTGGGGATTGGGGATTGTCTGACTGAATATGCTACATTTCTGATCAAGGTGAAGCATTTACAGAAGTACAAAAGTTATCTAAGTGGTTGACATGGCACCCTGGGCAGCTCCACCTCAGGCCCCAAAATTTGTTTCAACACTACATCACATCAACGAGAGAAAGGAGAAAAACCATATGATCATTTCAATAGATGCACAAAAAGCATTTGATAAAGTACAACATCCATGCATGATAAAAACCCTCAACAAAGTTGGTTTAGAGGGAACATACCTCAATATAATAAAGGTCATATATGAAAACCCCACAGCTAACATCTTACTCAATGGTAAAAAACTGAGAATGTGTCCCCTAAGATCAGGAACAACATAAAGATGTTCACTCTCATTACTTGTATTCAACATAATAATGGAAGTCCTAGCCACAGCAATAAGCCAAGGAAAAGAAATAAAAGACATCCACAGTGGAAAGGAAGAAGTATAACTTTCACTATTTGCAGATGACAAGATACTATATGTAGAAAACCCTAAAGACTCCACCAAATGGGCGCCTGGGTGACTCAGTTGGTTGGGCAGCTGCCTGCAGCTCAGGTCATGATCCTGGAGTCCCGGGATCGAGTCCTGCATTGAATCCTGCATGGGTACTGCATTGGGCTCCCTGCTCAGTGGGGAGTCTGCTTCTCCCTCTGATCTCTCTCCTCTCATGCACTCTCTCTCAAATAAATAAATAAAATCTTAAGAAAAAATTAAAAACAAAAGACTCCACCAAAAATTACTAGAACTGATACAGAAATTCACTAAAGTTACAGGATACAAACTTAATATACAGAAATTTGTTGTATTTCTATACACTAATAATGAAGTAGTAGAAAGATAAATTAAGAAAATAATAAATTTAGAAAATAAATTAAGAAAAACTTTTAAAATTACATAAAAAAATAGAATACCTAGGAATAAACTTAGCCAAGGAAGTGAAAGACATATACTCTGAAAACTATAGAAAATGATGAAAGAAATTAAAGATGATACAGACAAATGTAAAGACATTACATGTTCATAAATTGGATGAACAAATGTTCAAATGTCCATATTACCCAAAGCAATCCACAGGTTCAATGCAATCCCTATCCAAATATCAACAGCATTTTTCACAGATCTAGAAAAAATAATCCTAAATTTGTATGGAGCCATGAAGACAGTGAATAGCCAAAGCAATCCTGAAAAAGAATAAAGCTGGAGGTGTCACAATCCCAGATTTCAAGGTACACTACAAAGCTGTCATAATCAAAATAGTATGGTACTGGCACAAAAATAGACACATAGATCAACAAAACAGAACAGAGAGCGCAGAAATAAACCCATGATTATATGGTCAATTAATCTTCAATTAAGGAGGCAAGAATATATAGTGAGAGAAACATAATGTCGCTTCAACAAATGGTGCTGGAAAAACTAGACAGCAACATGCAAAAGAATAAAATTGGACACCTTTCTTACACCAAGCACAAAAACAAAACAAAACAAAACAAAAAAAAAAACACCTCAAAATGAATTAAGAACCTAACGTGAGACAAGATACCATAAAAATCCTAGAAAAGAGCACAGGTGGTAATTTCTCTGAAATCAGCCATAGCAATATTTTCCTAGATATGTCTCTCTCTCTCTCTCTCTCTCTCTTTTTTTTTAAAGATTTTATTTATTTATTTGACAGAGAGAGAGAGATCACAAGTAGGCAGAGAGGTAAGCAGGGGTGGGGTGGGGAAGCAGGCTCCCTGCTGAGCAGAGAGCCCAACGTGGGGCTTGATCCTAGGACCCTGAGATCATGACCTGAGCCGAAGGCAGAGGCTTAACCCACTGAGCCACCCAGGTGTCCCAAAGATTTTATTTATTTATTTGACAGACAGACAGAGCAAGATAGGGAATATAAGCAGGGGGAGTGGGAGAGGGAGAAGCAGGCTTCCAGCTGAGCAGAGAGCCCGATGCAGGGCTTGATCCCAGGACCCTGGGACCAATCGTGAGCCAAAGGCAGATGCTTAACAGCTGAGCCACCCAGGCGTCCCTCTAAAGATGTCTCTTGAGGCAAGGAAAACAGAAGTAAAAATAAACTATTGGGGCTACATCAAAATAAAAAGCTTCTGCACAGCAAAGAAAATAATCAACAAAACTAAAAGAGAACTTACTGAATGGAAGAAGTTATTTGCCAATGACGTAACTGTTAATGGGTTAGTATCCAAAATAGGTAAAGAACCTACACAACACAACACCCGGAAAACAATCTAATTAAAAAATGGGCAGAAGATGTGAAGAGACATTCCAAAGAAGACATATTGATGGCCAAAGACAAATGTAAAGATGCTTAACATCACTCATTATCATGGAAATGCAAATCAAAACCACAATAGCGATATCACCTCATACCTATTAGAATGGCTAAAATCAACAATACGAGAAACAAGTGTTGACCACCATGTATATAAAAAAGGAAATCTCATGCACTGATGGTGGGAATGCAAACTGGTGCAGCCACTGTGGAAGACGGTATGGAGATTCCTCACATAATTAAAAATAGAAT
Source organism: Ailurus styani (assembly GCA_002007465.1). Lineage (NCBI taxonomy): Eukaryota > Metazoa > Chordata > Mammalia > Carnivora > Ailuridae > Ailurus > Ailurus styani. The sequence goes on along the minus strand of LNAC01000102.1, from coordinate 2,578,474 downwards.
TACCATATGATCTAGTAATTCCACTACTGGGTCTTTACACAAAGACTATGAACACTAATTCAAACCATATATACACCCCTATGTTTATTGCAGCATTATTTACAAAAGTCAAATTATGGAAGCACCCCTGGTGTCCATCATAGATGAATGACTAAAAAAGAAGTGGTATATGTATACAAGGGAATATTACTCAGCCATAAAAAAGAATGAACTCTTGCCATTTGCAACAACATGGAGATACCCAGAGGTATAATGCTAAATGATTTGAGTTAGTCAGAGAAGGACAAATACCATACTATTTCACTCATATGTGGAATTTAAGAAACAAAGCAAAGAAAAAAAGAAACCTAAAAATAGACTCTTAACTATAGAGAACAAACTGATGGTTACCCGAGAGGAGATTCATGGGGGATGGGTGAAATAGGAGAAAGAGTACACTTATTGTGATGAGTACTGAGTAATGTATAGAATTGTTGAATCACTATATTGCACACTTGAAACTAAACACTATATTTTAACTATACTGGATTTAAAATTTTAAAAAGAAAGAAAAAGAATAGTACCTATTTAATAAGATTGTGAAAATTAAATGAGAGAATATATGCGTAGAGCTAAACCACAGATGCTAAAAGAGGTTTCTGAAGGCATCTGGGAAAGTTCTTCCTTAATCTTACACGAAAAGAAGTCAACTTCATCCTAGCCAGTCTTGAACAAGAAACTATGTAGCTCCAATTGTTTATGACAACTGGTTGATAACCAGATATTCCAGCTGCAGCTTACACTAGGGAGAGGTGAATGGAGAGATGGAAAGAATCTGGTTCCCTCAAGACATTGCTCAGCTGCTACATCAAACAATTCTGAAATCTCTTCTAGTTATGAACCCCCTGTTGTGATTTGTTCTTATTTTTTTATTTTTTAATTTATTTTATTATTTTTTAATGTGGGACTTGATCCCAGGACCCTGAGATCATGATCTGAGCCGAAGGCAGAGGCTTAATCCACTGAGCCACCCAAGTGCCCTGTTCTTATTTTTTTAAAGACAGTTTGAGTGGAGGTTGCTGTTTTTTTTTTTCAAATGAACACATTTTAACTAAGCAAATTTGGTGAGTTAGAGAATTTTTGAGGAACAGAAATGCCACAGGCTACAGGTGCATTGGTCAGAGAGTCCAAGTCAAAAGTAAGCTTCACAGATACCTGAATTACCCAAGTTTGGGGACCACTGGAGGCCAATGCAACCGAACTCTTAGAGCTAGCCCAATGAGTCTCAGGAGGTATATTGAAGTGCCTCAGAAAATAAAACCAGAAATACAGTAACAAGAATATATTATTTTAGTAAAGTATTCTAAACCTAACATATTCTATGGTTCTTAAGAGATATTGGTGAGGACTAGGGAGGAATGGTGTGGGGGCTGGTTTTTCCTTGTTCTTATAAATGAGAAATCTTTATTGTTAGGAGTTAGTAATGGACAGAAAAATAAATAGATGAGGATTGGGGCACATATAACAGGAGAAAATTATTGTTATAAGTTTAGTGCACGAAGTTCTGTATTTATATGTTTATCAGTAAGATGGGAATGGACATTAACTTCAAGGAATAAATGTTCCTTCATCTTAAAATAATTAGATATTGGTCTTTATGCTAGTGAATGACAAGGTTATTCTCTCAACATATGTTTTACAATGTCTTTATAAGAAAAATAAAATTTTGAAAATACGCAGGGCTTAAAATCAATAGACCTTTAGAAATATATTAAATATTTATTAAGTAACATACATTTCTTGGAATATACACAGGGAAGAGTCATAGTTGTATCATTGCCAGTTGGCTTGAAGGTTTGTACCTCTTGAGCTCGATAGCATTTTAGAGTTTTTTCACTTCAAAACATATTAGTTTGAATATCGGTGGCATGATTAAATAAGGTGGATTATCCTGAATAATGCCTAGAAAACCAGGTTATTATTGTACCATTTAAAAATTGATAGATTTTTTTTACATTTTGTGACAGGAAATATATGATTGTATAATTTTTTGTAAGACCATACCCTTTATGACTGATATCATTAACACATTAACAGGGCCAGTATTTATTCTCTTATCCTGAAGTTGTGAACCAAAAATATTCACCCCAGTGCTTTACCTTTAGGACAACCTATACCCCTACCTAATGTCCATTCAGGACAAGATTTGGATAATTATGAACCCTGTTCGTATCATACATTCAGTCTGTTAGGGGGTCTGCAAGGGAGAGCATTAATTGTAATCAGCTGAGGGCAGGAAATCTATACCCATCCTTCATTATTTAGCAAAATTACTTCCAAAATTTGGTTAAAAGCCTAAGTTCCTATGATGATTTTAATTCCTACTATCGAACAGCAGTTTGTTTTTTGTTTTTGTTTTGTTTTTTTGAGGGAAAATAAGCTTAAGCAATAGACTGGTAACAGATTAATAAGTGTTTATGATTATGTGCTATAGATGACTAAGAACTTGGTAAATATATTAATTACATGTCAAACTCCAAAGATATATATGTTGGGTTGTATAGTTTGTCATTTGCTGGTAGTTCTGAGATTGTAAGTAAGGAGTACTGACTACTTTTAAGAAACATTTTCCCCTCACTAAATAAGGGTACTATTTGGAAAAAACAATGAATTTCAATATATTAACATGGGATCTGAAAATATAGGGCAGAGTTGTACATCAGATTAGTGCTAGGAATAAAAGCAACATGGGCTAGAATTTGGTATTATGCACGTGGAACCTGATTGGTTTGATCTGATTTATCTAAAGCAAAGTCTGGAAGGTTTGAGGTAGTGAGGATGAACTCTTTAAAGAAATGCACTTCTTTTTTTCCTTCACTTACTATATCTAACATAGATATGTTAATCTTACAGCTATTTGTTGAATCAGTGAATAAAGAGGATTATAAATTGAGGATCAAAAGAGCCAAATGACTTGTGAGGCAATAAAGCTGGCAAAAAAACAAAAAACAAGCAAGCAAGCAAGCCTTGTTTTCAGAGTCCAATTCAGTGTCATGTCTATTAGAATACTATGAGCTGGGGCACCTGGGCGGCTCAGTGGGTTAAAGCCTCTGCTTTCGGCTCAGGTCATGATCTCAGCGTCCTGGGATCGAAGCCCGCATCGGGCTCTCTGCTCAGCAGGGAGCCTGCTTCCTCCTCTCCCTGTCTCTCTGCCTGCCTCTCTGCCTACTTGTGATCTGTGTCAAATAAATAAATAAAATCTTAAAAAAAAAATACTATGAGCTGCTTACACCTAGGTGTATCTTTGGTAAAAAGATAATAGACATATGTGCTGATATTGTAACAAATCAAATATATTTCTTTTATGAGGAGACAGGTAACACTTGCCAGCAGAAAAATCATATGACCTAATTCAAAATTTTAATGTATTTCTTTTCACTTTCAAGTTTCTCTTTTCTTCTCCTGCTCAAAAGTAGTCAGATTCCCTACAAAGTACGGAGACTTTTTGGTAACTATATTCAAGGCCTTTGCTACATCGAGCAGATTTGATTCTCCTTCATCTTTCCTGGAGCTGAGCTGGTGGTAATAGTATGTTCTACTCTGAAAAGAAAAAAAAAATTCAAAAAAATTTAGATAAAATCATTATCCAAACCATTTATTATTAAAAATTCAGGAATATTAAATTATCTCAGGAATTTTGTTTATTTCTCCCAGAAAATGTATCCTAAGGTTAATACTTTCTGAATGATTTTTCCCTTGTATCCTGGGCTTTCTTTCCTAAATGTAATGAATAACTTTGTGTGAGTCTTTTCACTTTTACTGTAACAAGGCTGCCAAAGAGCCAAATAGAATTGATTCAAACAGAAATGCATTCTTTTGCTTAGATTCTTATTTTGAAGAGTGAATATTGTGTGAAGAAAGTGCATTTTCTATAAAGTTTTTTTTTTTTTTTTTTTTTTTTTTTTTTTTTGGTAAGCTTTCTTTTGATAGGCCAGTATGAACATATGTTGGGAATGGAAACTCACATAAAAAAAGAAGCCTATCTGCTACTTGATTATTAAATTTATTAGAATTTGTAACATGTTTATAATAATGCCTGATCACAGATCACAAAATGCTCTTGACAAGACAGGGGTTAATATGGATCCAGTTTTAAAACTTCCCCAAATAGCCTCTCACCCTTAAAGAAGACATCATCTTTACTCTTAACTCTTCTTCAATCATCTCTAGTTATTCTGAACCTCGTTCTATGTATTTCAGTTTAGTTTAGCAAATATTTACTAACCACCTATAGTATACAAGACACTACCCTAAACCATACTTGTCTTCTCTACACTATAATGGAAATATTTTTCTTTGACTATTTATTTATATTTTGTCTTAATTTACAGCTCAAAGCAAATGAAAAAATTATAGCTTATCAAATTTGATGTTAAAACATGACTATTTAATCATATTTCATATTTAACAATCTGTACTATTAGATTGAGTCAGTAAATTAATTAGCTACTTAGCCGATATAAAACCTTAATGTGTTATGAATTTTTAATGTAGCAATTTTTCTGTTCATAATTTTAATATGCTTCTGGCAATAATTTTCGAAGTACAAAATGCTTGTACCTAATTTTCTCTTTTGTTGTTCTGTCCTAAATTTAGAAATAATAGTTCAGATCCAAAATTCTAAAATAAGTTAAGCTTGTAGACATGGTAAACAAAAATCACAATCCAATGTATTGTCCAGAAAAAAGGTTGAATATAGAGTCATAGATGGTCTAAAATTAAGATATTACCTACTTTCCCCACTAATGTGCATACATTCACCCTGACATATTTCCATATTACCGATGTCTTTAATGGACAAGCACCACAATCACTGTAGGAGTCTTGAGTGTAGTAGGAATATTAATATGTCTTATTTATCTGTTAATGGTAGTTAACATACTGGACATTTTCTGTGTGCCAGACTCCTTGATATATGCTTTAAGTGAATTATCTTCATAACTTTCACAATAACCTTATTAGCACTTTATTTTATAGATATGAAAGGCCTTGGAGAGGTTAAATTTTCCAAGATGGCCTAGCCAGTGAGTGGCAATGGAGGCATTTGTGTTGAAGTTGTCTGACTCTAGAATTTGCAGGTTTATTACAATGCTGAAGGCTTCAGTACTTTTGAAACTCTTAACTCAGTTGGGAGGGGCAGTAAGTAATTAATTGGGTGGAAGATACATGTGCCTGGAGCTTAAAGCAGGATTGGATTTCAAAAAAGGGTTTTCCATACTTCCCTTAATGCTCTTACAAACCATGTCTGTCTTATTACTCATATTCTAAAGACATCTGGACAAGAGTTAATATAATCAACAAAAGAATAAACTACTTCTTAATATCACAACTTACCAGCCTCTTCAACCTCCACGGCTATTTCTTATTATTATTGATTAAAAAACTGAGTTACTTTTTTACTTTTTATCAGGACTCACTACATTTACTTCATCATAATATTTCAAATGGAAATTAGATGTTTTAAAAGAAGAGAACACCTATTTGGAGCAACACATTAAAATATTAATACTTGCACAGATTTGATTTTAAAAGTAGTTTCCAGAATATTCTTACTCCTTAAGTCTGAAACACATGCATAAATATTTCAACGAACATTTTCCTGTTTCTTATTCCTCTCCTCTATAGAGATGCTGAAGTAAAGCTGTGCACAGGGCTCACAGCCAAGGCCAATACACCATGCCACTCAAAACTGGAAAAGATCATTGTGGATGTCAGAGCCTTCTTTTAATAATGCACGGAGACTTAGTAACTCTATGGAGTGTTAGGACAGGAACAATTTGTAAATGAAGTTTTAGTTCTTTCAAATAGGTTTTCACATTGTTGCTGCATCTGTTCCATTAATATGCCCTATCAAACCGAAAAACAAACAAAAGGAGAGTATTTGCTTGAAGATGGATTTAAAAGCAAGAGCAAAAAAAGGATGAAGACAATAAGCTTCTGATGAGTTTACCATGCAGGCAAACACTCACCTCCAGCTGGGATTTTAAAATTTGTTTATCTGGATGAGGCATTAGATGGCATAAAAAGCAATCCTCAATAGGATAGCATTTCTAAAAGATAATCAAATAGTGAAATCATTGAGGACAAACAGCTTTAGTTATCTCAAGATACAGTATAAGACCTTCAGTTTTAACTCTTAAAATGAATTATTATTCAGAAACAAAAGCTACTGATTTTCAGCCTAAGGAGAACATCTTGAAAGGACAGGTAAGAATTAGAATAAATAAGAATACTATAATTTCTGATGAGCATACAAGTGCCCAAAGACCTTTTCACAATAAATAATTGGAGACAACTTTTCTAGCAGGGAACTAACTAGTAGGTAAGAAAGTGAACATTCAGATGTTATTAATCCACCAGCGTAGCTCAGTTTATTTTAATAACATATATTAGGGATATGAATTGGGAAGTGTTGGGCTTTTTTTTTTGTTTGTGTCAAAGAGAGTAAATTTTAAAATTACCAGTGGATACACTTTGACACGAAACCAGGTACACCCAACACCATGAGGCCTAGGATCTGGTACTGGGTATTTTCTCCCACTTTCTCCCCTGTTTATCTTTCCTTGGCATAACTTGTCTTATCAGAATTCATTTTTGACATTGTCGCTTCTAAAAAGGCACTAAAAACTCCTCCCCCCAAATAAGCTTGGTGTTCATTGTCATGCTTCCCATGGCCCTTAGTGTTGGCCCCACTAAACACGTGCTACACTGTGATGCTTGTTAACTGTGTTCACCGAGAGATTGTGAGTTCCTCAATGGCAATTCCTTCATCGTTTGCCCAGTGTTTTGCATGGCACTTCATAAGTGTTCAGTTTTCCAGTATGGGTCATCAAGAACTGAACACAGGGTTTTCAGTCTCTCTGAGGCCCCAAGGGACAACCGTTTTATGTTATATACTCCAGGAACAACTAAGGCAGCCTGATTCTTAGAAGTAGTATACCAGAACACTTCAAGATCAGTAATAAATTATTAAATTCTATTCACATTTAACATTATGTATTTATCAATTTTTCTTGTAATAAGGTCATATGTGACTTACTAAACAGGGAATGTGGAAATTTTTTTCCTAGAAAAATAGTGGGAGGGGTGTCTGAGTGACTCAATGGGTTAAAGCCTCTGTCTTCAGCTCAGGTCATGATCTCAGGGTCCTAGGATTGAGCCCCGCATCGGGCTCTCTGCTCAACTGGGAACCTGCTTCCCCCTCTCTCTGCCTGCCTCTCTGCCTACTTGTGATCTCTCTCTCTCTCTCTGTCAAATAAATAAATAAAATCTTAAAAAAAAAAAAAGAAAAAGAAAAATGGGAAATGTAGAGGCTATGCAGAAGGATAAAGTGACAACTTCAGAAATTTGAAGCAGATTGAAAATTAGTAATATGGTCTGAGGTGCAATTAGAATTTCAGGGCAGAGAGAAATTTCTGAGGTCATCTTGCCCAAATCTTTTATTTTGCAGAGAGATAAAGTGATTTTCCCTGGGTCACAGTGCAATAAATGGCAGAATATAGATTGAATCCCAGGTGCTCTGACCCTAAATCCAATGTCTTTTCCAGGATATCACAGACTCTTCAACAGTGAAAATAGAAACTGCATGTTTCTGGCTCCAAGTTAGCAACCAGAGCAACATATGTTTATTGCTTTGTATAATGTAAATGAAGAAAACATCTGTTGCCATTTCTGATGCAAATTCTTTCCACTGTAATAAAGCAATACTACTAGAATCAAATGAAAAAGTCTTTACATAAGATCATTTAGAAGAGGGCATATAAATGAATGTGGTCCAACTACTAAAATATATAGGGATATGGTTTTAGGGTACAGTTAGTTTCAAAAGTCACCTAATCTCAGGGTATGAGTGTGTGTGTGTGTGTGTGTGTGTGTGTGTGTGTGTGTGTGTGTTGGGGGTGGGGGAGATAGATGGAGGGGCATTTGCTTCTGCTTTATTCCCTAAAGAAATAAATCTGAAGCCAGAAAGTATCTACTCAGAGAAGTAAAGGGGTGTCAGAAATGGGTTGGACCCTTGAATGCCTAGGTGACTTTGGGTACGCTACTTAACTTCTGCAAGTTGTTAATGGAGAGCAAATAAAATAAGAATACCTATTTCATAGAGTTATTGAGAAGAGGTATGTGAGGTCCTTAGCAAAGAATAAGGCATCAATAAACAATAGCTATTGTTGTTACTTGCGATTGTATTCGTACTTCAGATTTGCAGCTTAAACAGCCTTGGTTGAAGTTTGTACCCAAATAAATTCTTAACAAACAGACAATGAAGTAGAAAATAATATGTATAATTTGTCTTCAACACATAATAATTGTATAGAATCTTTTCTTCCTCTTCTCTTGGGCTATCCGTCATAAAAACTTGATATTGCTCGTTATCCAAAATTCTCTCTGAATAAAAACTGGATTTTAGATAATCATAACAGAGCTCTTTAAAATTTATATTTTGCGGACACAAGAAAGAAGTTTATTTGGGGTGTTTGTGATATTTTTTCAATTTCTACCGTATCTTTCTATAATAAACTCTATTTGGGAGAGATGTGCTCAAAGGCAATAGTTTTCTATGTGATTCTGAAGGCACAATGCATAGGCAAGTAGTTGGGAAAAGTTTACTGGAAAAATTGTGTTCCTTTGGGAGATCCAAATTTACTTATGAATTCTTGTTACTGAGGATAAGAGGAATTGAGGATTTTCCTATGGATAGCAGTTATCTGTAGTCATTTGCTAATTAGCACAGAAAACACTGCAGTGTGAATCTATCTATTTTTATGTTTGGAGCTGCTAAAAAAATCACTATGCGAGGAAAGTAGAAATTGAAGTGATAATAATAGCTAATATTTATTTAAAACAGTAGGTGCTAGTGTGCTAGGAACTGAGGTGCTGTGTAAGAATTATATCATTTAATATTAGTACAACTATCATCATCTCCATTTTATAGATTAAGAAATTGAGATTTTTTTAAAAGATTTTATTTATTTATTTGACAGAGAGACACAGCGAGAGAGGGAACAGAAGCGGGGATGGGGGTGGGGAGAGAAACACGCTTNAAACAGTAGGTGCTAGTGTGCTAGGAACTGAGGTGCTGTGTAAGAATTATATCATTTAATATGAGTACAACTATCATCATCTCCATTTTATAGATTAAGAAACTGAGATTTTTTAAAAGATTTTATTTATTTATTTGACAGAGAGACACGGCGAGAGAGGGAACAGAAGCGGGGATGGGGGTGGGGAGAGAAACACACTTCCCACTGAGCAGGGAGCCTGATGCAGGGCTCAATCCCAGGACCCCGGGATCATGACCTGAGCCGAAGGCAGACCCTTAACCAACTGAGCCACCCAGGCACCCCAAGAAATTGAGATCTTAAAAACCAAGCAAATTTACCCTGGGCCACTTGCTACTAAGAGGCAAACTACTAAGAACCAAACCAGGCAGTCTCAGTTCAAACCGCCCATGCTCATAATCACTATACTCTACTCTACGTCTTCTATTAATGTAAAAAAAAAAAAAAAAAAGGCAAGTTTATTTCAACTGAGGATAAAACAGATGTACTGCTAGATAAAACAATATAAGATATGGTCTTTTTCTCAGTGTTTTTAATACCTATCTTCCTGACTCCGTAGGCAGTTTATATGTCTTATTGTAATATCTATGTAGTCAGTTTCACATTCTTCCTCTAGGAGACTTGCCACTACCTTGTTTTTTTTCCCCCCAGAATATAAGTATTTCTTTTTTTCAAATAATCTTAATGTTCCTTTCTTTTTTTTAAATTTAGCGTAATTCTTTTTTTTTAAATTTTATTTATTTCTTTGACACAGAGAGAAATCACAAGTAGGCAGAGAGAGGAGGAAGCAGGCTCTCCGCCAAGCGGGGAGCCTGACGCAGGCCTCGATCCCAGGACCCTGAGATCATGACCTGATCTTCATCATGATCATCACCCACTGAGCCACCCAGGTGCCCAATGTTCCTTTCTTTAACAGTTTAACAGTTTCTGAACTGTTTTACACAGATTAATGTTTGTATTATTAAATAAGGCCAAAATATTGTCACTTTAAGTTTTTCCCATTATTAAATCACCTTTGCATTTTTAATGGTTGGACCTACCAGCATTTAAGTTTGGATATTTCTGCCTAATTCTTATATTTTTCTCATTTACAATTAATGCTTTAAATGTGCATCTTTTCCATAGCACCTATTTTGCCTTAACTTTCTTTGCGAGCGTGTCATCTAGTCTTTCAGGAAGTCACAGTAAATTCAATGGTAACAGAGCAGTCTGCCCTTCTGCAAGCTTTCTTTCATTTCCATGGAAGGCTTACTTAGATGTGCCTCTAAAGCCCCTTTTCCAAATTGGTAACATGCCTAATTGATTTCCAGGATTAGCCCAAGCTTCTCTTTTATCTCATATTTTCATAAAGCATCATTTTCCCCCTAATAGACCTAAAATACATTCTGTGGTATTTATAATTCTGGTAGATTAATCTAATTTGTTTCTTATATCTTTCAACAATTCAGATAGTAAAATCGTGAACCCTTTCAATAAAAAAATCACTGATATTCACTAAAGTACTGCTCTGAGAAAACAAAAAAATGCTAAAAACTGAGTTTACAATAATGTAAATTAGGAATCAATATTCATATGAAAAAGAATTACTAACTTTACAACATAGATTTTTGGGGGACATATTTCCTCTAAAAGTCTAACATTCTCTGTAAATTCAAAATGTAAATTTCCTGTAAAATATTTTTAAAATTCTTCTTGAATACAAGTATTTAAGTAAAGTAACATATTTTAATTTGGGGAATAATTATTTTTACAGTATGTGATTTTAGGTATGTTAAACAGATGTAATTCATAGGTGTAAAAGCTTCCTTTCCTCAGCCGTATTCTTAATCTTTCCACTTTTCTATAATTCTATACTATAAAATACAAAATTAAGTACTTTAAAAATGTAACACTGCTTATTTTTTTTCATGAATTTGATGTAGTTTAATGGTCTTAAACACTTGGAGAATTTTATGGATTATGCTCTTCCTTAAAGCACATACAAACCATTTTGACAAAGGTAGGGAAATGCTGTAAGGAGTTACTTGGACTATGCTAATAATTATAAAAATAACAGTACAAATTACTAACTTTGTGTTAACAGTACTTGAATTATTGACAATAAATGATAGGAAGGATTCTGTAATATAATGTTAATTCTAATGACCATGAGATCATAATCTGATGAAAATTATGTTAGGGTATTAGATCAATTTGAGAAAAACATGTGCCATAGAATAGTAAGTGATGACAAATATGGAAACATAATTAAAGCAGGTGTTAAAGGTATCAGGTAGAAGTCTAACTGAGAGACCTGGCTCCAAAAAGACTGATGAATGGTTAAAAGACACAAAAGACTTGTAGAATTAGCTGTCCCAGATACCACTAAGAATGTTAAGGCATTCGTGGACAGAATGCTCTAAGGATTAAATTAAAGGTAGAATTTAATTCTAGACTAGAATTAAAGGTAGCAGCCAAAGAGGGACATGGCTGGATTCCTGGATGTGCTAGAATGAAGGATTAAGTTTACTCACTTTGGTGTAAGACAGGGTGGTGTAGGAGTTTTAGTTACCCACGTACAAACTGAATGTCCTTGGATGAATAACCAATTTAAATTTTAGTTTCCTCATTGTAAAATAAGGATTAAAAACAGTACTTGGCCCATTAGGATTTTGTGAGGATTAATTCGATGAGGTAGCCATGATTACCTGGCATAGAGGGGATGTTCAGTTTGATAGTTATATTGTCTTAATGGTAAAATTTGGTTCCCTTACTAGACAACAAGGTCATTGAGGAGAAAAGCTTTTTTTTATACTTGGTACCTAACATAAATGTTTCTTGAACTACTGAATTGAACACAGAGCTAATAATTTTCTCCTGTGTATTTAAATGGGTGCTGGCCTAGGGATTATTGATGTTTCTGTTTCTTGATAGAAAAGCTTACTACCATTTTCATAATTTTATATTAAAAATAATGCATTTTTTAACAATAACATTTTTAACAATAAAATTTTCTAACAATAGGCTTTTAAGAATATACTTTATATTCTTATTTGAAAATTTTAGGTATTCTGCTCATTATGGTTAAGGTAGCTGTTTAAAATTAATATTGTTTCTTGTTAACATTTTTTAAAGATTTATTCACTTATTTTAGAGAAAGAGAGAGGATGAGCATGATGGGGAGTGGCAGAGGGAGAAGAAGAGAGAAAGTTGAGCAGATTCTGCATTGAGTGCAGAGCCTGATCCAGGGCTGGATCTCAGGACCCTGAGATCACTACCTAAGCTGAAACCAAGGGTCCATGGCTAACTGACTATACCACCCAGGCACTCCTCTTGATTACATTTTTTTGCATCTCTTTATCCATTTTACTTATTTTAGGTTGACATTAAACTAGCTAGTAATAACTTAGTATCCTCCATCTAAGGTTTTATATTTTGCACAGAAGTAAACCATTTTCTTTTATGTTTTTATATGGATCCTAAACATTTCCACGTAGTTACCATAATATTTCCTCTACTGTATATGGATTGGCATTTAATGAATTTGCTTTATTGAAAAAAAAACTGTTATGTGAGAGAAATATGATTTTCTAAGATATACTGTTCTGCCTGTTTAACTCAAGCCCCCTTCAAATATTCTGCATTTACATGCAGTGAAGAAAAGGAAGAGATAAGAAAGCTTAGGGGCATCTTTGCACATTTTCACCTTACCCTGCTTTATAAACTCTTTTAGAAAAGTTGTTTGGGCCATGGCACACATAGCTGAATCACAACATTTTTAGAAAAGTAGTTTCAAAAGGCACAAGTTAAATGTTTTAAGATATTGGGAATCCATTAATTTCTTTATTCAACAAACATGTACTGATTACTTATTATATATTCCCACTAGGGTTGAGTAACACAAAAACTAGTATGAAAACTTGTACAATTTCCATGAAAGTTATTTTCCATTATACACTTTTGTAAAATCCATAACCATTCCATCTTCAGAAGCTCAAAGAAAATTGTAAATATACTCAGGTTATTAAGTATCTATGTACAGCTTAATGAGGAAGGATACACTTTTGTTAAAACTGACTGCAGTTTTCCAATAGGATTTCAATGATTGCCCTATATTTTGAAAGTTCATTTACCCATTTGTTTTAATTACCAGACTACACTTGTAAAGGGCAATAATCATGCCTCACTCAGTGCCTGGCACAAGATCGGAAAATCCAATGAATGAATCAGTGGAATTGAAGAGCATTTCACACATGCAGTACACAAGGCAACTTTGCAATATTTCCTCTACTTGACTCTTATCTCTGTGATAGATGAACTATGATTGGATTTTACATTTCTCAAATAGGAACTGCAAATACAGTATACCATTAACGTAGTGTTCATTAGTTTGGAGTTCAAGATAATTCAGTCTGGGCTTACCTGAAATTTACCTCTGCAGGATGAATGAAGACTGATATATCAAACAAATTAAAGTAGACTTAAAATCATTGGCTCTTTCTAATGGGCAGATGGTTAGAGCAGTGATGCTCTAAAGAAATGTACAATAACTGACTGCATGCAAATGGGTGTCTTAATAAAGAAGGTTCATCCATTTAGTAAAATAAACTGAACAGACCTCCACGTAGAAATGATCGATAATTGATTCTATAAACCAACCACGCAGTGTGTGTAATACTAAAGGACACTGCGAAGAATGTGTCCTCAGGATGCGTAGAATCCAGTTAGGAATGTAAAATACCAACGAACTTTAGAACGAGGCAAGGCATACGTGATTTAAGAATATAGATTAAAAATACAACGTGAAAGGTAGAAAGTGAGCAAATCCACGCTATAATAATCGTAATTTCTTGGAAGACATAGAAATTTAATGTCCCCCTTGGAAAAAGAAAACAATCGTTTTCGAACTCGTCTTTTCCTCAGTTCTCGGAGTCCTCCCCTCCCCCAAAGGGATCAGGGCATCTCTCTCCACACCGAGTCAGTCCCTGGAGCATTGCTTCCTCGCCGAGGCCTCGAGTCCCCTTTCCGACTGGCGAACCCGAGGGGGCGCACTCCGGGAGGCGACGCGGCGTCTCCCGTCCCTTCTCAGAGCGCTCCCTGAGGAACTGGGCGACGCCGGGCCGAGGCGGCGCGGGCTGAGTCTCCCGCACTCGCTCCGGGCGTCGGGAGCCGGCCCTCGGGCGCCCAGCG